>CAWTZC010001665.1:0-47993 GCA_963919715.1 Microtus obscurus | reverse complement strand
GGATCCAAGAAGAAAAAAGTAGAGAGAGACTGGTGTAGGGGCTGTAGACACAGGTTTTCAGAAAAGCCTGGGTGAGAACCTTATTGTCCTAGGGTTGGATTTCACCAGGGTGGGGCTCACTGAGCTGACAGCAGAACCTGTTTTCTCATTATCTCTTTTCCCTAGAGCAGTGGTTCTTGACCTTCCTACTGCTACAACCCTATAATATGCTGTGTTGACCCTGTCCTAAGATTATTTTTGCCTACTTCATAGCCAGGTTATGCTGCTACTGCTATGAAGTGTAATGTAAATATCTCTGCTTCTGATGGCTTTAGTCACTCTCTGAGAAATGACCTTTGACCCTCATAGGGGTTGTGACCCACAGGTTGAGAACCTCCTCAGAGGGTTAGAGGGTTCTGTGTTTGATCCCAGCTGTCATTACCCCAGTAGACACAAACCTTTACAGAGTGCGTTCTTCTCTTGAGTTGCCCCCAAATGTTAGTCTTAGGGGTACAGACTACCGCATCCTGATCACAGGGAGGGCAGGAGAACTAGACCCAGACCCAGCTCTATTCTAGACACTTTAGTACAGAGAATGTGGGTGGGTGGGGAAGCATTTGCCACCAGCCCTCTGAGGTGACTGCAAAGTGCTGAAGTCTGAAAATCTCTGTTGTTTATTGAGAGCCCTTCAAACCAGCAAAATGGAGATCTATAGATACTGGTAGTTTAGTGACATACACAGCAGGGGGAAGTATGGTTGTGAGGGTGCAGTCCAGCTGTAGCCTTCCCAGCAGGCCCTGGGCAGCTGAGGTGAAGGCTGGGCTCTCACCCCAGCTCAGCTTTCTCCCCTCACAGGGCCCCCAGTGCACAGCCCCTTCTCCCAGGTTGCTCAGCTGATTGCTCTCATTCACTCCTAACCCAGATGACTCAGAACATTAAACTGGAACATTGTTGCAGGCCAGTCTTTGAGGTGACTAGAACTTCTATTCACTTTCGTTTTCCTATTTGAGGCCCCACTTCTCCTCAGCAAGGCAGCTGTAATTTCCTAGGGCAGCAGTCAGAGGCCCCTCCCTCCTTCACAGAAACACCCCGAGCAGGCATGTAGAATTCATGTAAACCTACACCAGCTGGGCAGTGCTACTGAGCCTACCAGTGCAGTAGTGTATACCGGTATCAACAGGGAGGTCTCACCTTTGTAGGTCAACTGGGTTTGTGTACTGTTGAGTGGTAGGTCTTTTTTCCTTAGGACACTGAGCTATACTCTCAGACCCAAACTCAAATCCCTGTAACCCTGCTTGGTGTGGACACACTTTATTATATGTTCTAGTCTTAAGTGGGCTCCTGTTTATTAAGTGAGGGCCTAGCTATTATTGAAGTAAGGGAACTCATATTCTTCAAAAAAAAAGCTTTGACAGGCTGTGTGGGGCACCTTAATCCCAGCACTAGCGAAGCAGAGGCACACAGATCTCTATGGGTTTAAAGTCAGCCTGGTCTACAAAGCAAATACCAGGACAGCTAGAACTGTTACACAGAGAAACCCTGTCTCTGAAAAAAGTATACATGCATACATAATTATATGTCTATATAACACACACATGCAGTGCTTGCAGAGGTCAAAAAATGGCATCAGAGTCCCCTGGAATGCATACACCTAAGAAGAGACGGCCATGCTTGGATGTCTTGGATGGACTTTACCAAAGTCCAGGAAAGAGGATGAATGTAACACAGAGGTGTTGCGGGACATTCGGGAACAGGCTTCAGACTGTTCACACAGAGGTCATACTGAGGTCACACACAGTCCTCAGTCCCCCCACCAGCTGGTAACCTTCTGGAAACTTCTGACTACTCATAAGCAAGGTAGAGTTAGAGTCCCATGTTCCTTCTCAGATGGATTCTAACGTCCGTATCTGGGTGGACATCTAAGTGAAGTCACTAGACCTACCGACTTCATGGTTGAGGTGGAAGAGCCATCATGTTTCCCTTTTTGTGACAAGCTCTGAGCTCATCAGACTAGCTGTCCATCAGAGAACAAGGGGACCCTGATGTTTTGCAGAACACCAGGACTCAGGTATCTTTCCTTGGCCAAGTGCCCCTCCCAAGTTCCTTTTGTTTCTCTATGTTGGCCACGCCTTCCTGCTCCTTTCCTGTTCTCTATGATGCCCGTGTCTCTCCCTGTTCCTTTCTGCTTCTCCATGATCTGAGTAACACAGATTTTTCTCTTCTCTGGGCTGCAGCTTCTGATATCACAGTTGACAATCTCATAGTTCTTTCATGTTGTTGATAGTGTTCCTAGAAAATATTTTTAATGGGAAACCTCTGCTCCAGAGTGTTTATTTCTTTATAGCCACTCAGATAGACTGTGGGTAAATTGCAAATCAAATGGCAAGTCTTTGAATTCTGTTGAGTTTCATTAAGTTAAGCTGTCTGGGTGCTCTAATTCTGTTTTTGCAATATCTCCTCTATTGTTTTTTTCTCCTTTACTACCATATGTGGGTTGTTTATCATTTCAGGCTAATGGCTGGATTCCTGGTCATTCTGGATGACCAACTGGGTCACCTATAGCACGGCTCTCACCCCATGTACACAGTTGTCCCTGTAATTATAAATATTCCCACCTCAGTGCCCAAAGAATTCAGTACAGGTTCTGTACTACTAAACTCTATGTTTTTTCAATATAATGCACTGACTGGCTCAAAACAGCCCCACCAACCTCAGTAGTCAATAAGAATACTTAGGCTGTGTAAGTAGGATTTGTGTAGCAGGATGCTAACGGGATTCACCAGAGTTCCCTTTGTGTGATAACATATCCAAGATCCCCTTGAATAGAGGAAGGGTTTATCTGGCTCTACAATGTTGGAGATTTTGGTTATTAGCCAGTTGGCTGCTGCTTTTGGGCCAATGGAACAAGGTAGTACACCACATTGGGAATTCTTCGGCTTGTAGTGATACAGAATGGAGAAAAGGGAAGGCTTCCCAGGATCATCCCTTCTCCAGGGGGAATCTGACTTTCCTACTTCTAAAAGCTTCCAGACCTTCCATTAGACCATGAATTTGCGGCTCTGTTTGTAATCTCAAGCAAACCTGGGGGAACACTCAATAACTAAGTGATAAACCAATGAATATTAAAATGTAATCATGCAGCAGCACATGCTTTGACCCTGTCATGAGAAACAGAGGCAGGCAGGTCTCTGTTAGTTTGAGTCCAGCATGGTTCACAGAGCAAGTTCTAGGCCAACCAGCTGCATAGTAAGTCCTTGTCTTATAAATAACATAAACAAATAAAACAACACCAATTTCAGTAAGTTTAGGGCAGGGAATGGCTCTTACAGGGTTAGGTAACTTTGTTGTGTAAGGTGAGGGCTGGAGTTTGAATCTCCAGCCTTTGCAAACAGCTGGGCATGGCTCCATGTGCCCAGTGTGGAGGGCAGAAATGGGCAGATCACAGAAAGCCTAACCAACAGCCAAAACTTCAGGTTCAGTGTGAGACTCCATCTCCAGGCCAGAAGGCAGAGAGCAATGCAGGGAAATACCCAGTGTCCCGCTGTGGCCTCCACGACCAGGGGTGCACTCCTCCATATGCCCACAGGTCTACAACATGAATAATGCACACAAAGTGACATTCACATCCCTGTGCTGAGTTCTCCTTCTTCTACAAGGGTTGCTGCTTGGGGAGACAAGCTGAGCTGCTGGCTCATAATGGTGAATTTGTAGAAATCATGGACTAATTATGTAAGTAAAGATTGCTTCCAATTTGGTTTAAAAATATTTTTTTCTTTTTTTAACGTTTTTGTGCTAGGCAGAATGTTCTGGAGAAAGAAAATCATGAGTTAGTGTGGCCAGGAAAAGGGACATCTGCTAACTGTCCGGTTGCCCAAAGACCCAGATGAAGCCTCAGTCTCTAAGGAGCCAGTTACAGATAAGGTAAGGACATGGGTGTTATTCCAAGGTTCTGATTCTCTATGATGAATATGGTGTAGATGAGGCTGGGTGAGGTGGCATCCACCTTTAATCCCTAGCACTCGGGAGGGAGAGGTAGGAGGATCTTTATGAGTTCAAGACTAGCCAGATCTAGATAGTGAGTTCAGACAATGAGACTGTGTCTCAAAAAGCAAAAATGGTAGATAAGGGCCTAAGTCACAGTAGCCTGAGAATGGCAGCTTGGGACTATGGAGGGTTGGGACTGTAAACAATGGAGAAGCTGTCATTTTTGTTACTTTTTTGGAAGAAGTTTAAGACTGGGGGCTCAATAGTAATATATTCGGGGTATCAAAGTTGTATCCATTGGTCCTGGCATCTTTATAACCAGAAGCCTGTCGTCCTGTTTCCATCATCTTGAGGCCAGCAGTGTACCCCGTGTGACCTATTCCCCAGCTGTGAAGAAGACTTGTCAGGGACCTCTCGAAGCACAAAGTACCGCGTCTATACAGTAAACATGAACTAAGTGTCAAAACAAAAAACCTCTGACTAAGCTGCCCTCCATGGGAGTCTTGCTGTGTGTGTCTCATTTCAACAGTGATTATTGTGACCAGCAAGAAGACACACTGTGACATGTAGCTTTTGATCCATTCACTAGCTCAGTATTCAAATGTGTCATTATCATTTCAATTAATTTACATCTCCAGTCTGGCCTAAGAGGTATTTTATTTATATATGAAATGATTCACAGTCACTGGGTGTGGTGGAGGCACAAGTCTTTAATCCCAGCACTGGGAACAAAAGGCAGTTGGATCTTTTGAGGTGGAGGCCACCTGGTCTACAGAGTGAAATTTGAATACCAAGAAACAAATTACACAGAGAAACCCTGTCTCGAAAAAAACAAAATAAAACAAAAAACCAACAAAACCCAATCAACCAAATAAACAGAAAAGAAATGATTCTTATATTAATGCTGTCTTACTGTTTTGGTTTTAGGAACCAAGATCAAAAAAGGTATTATGCAGCAGTTGCTGCATCTCCACTAAGGCAACTCTAGTGTTCACCAGGCAGTTTGTGTTTATTAAACTAGTAGCTTGTGTTTTCCACGAGGTTGCTCATTCATTCCCAGCCCCAAAATAATCACTCAGAAACCATATTATTTGCCAATAGCTTAAGCATATTTCTAGCTAGCTGTTATATCCTAAACTAACCCATCTCTGTTAATCTGCGTATCGTCACATGGCTGTAGCTTACTGGATAAAGTTCTGGTGTGTCTGTCTCTGGGCAGAGGCTACATGGCTTTTCCTGACTCTGCCTTCTACCTCCAGCATTCAATTTAGTCACCCAGCTCTGTTCTGCCCTGTTATAGGCCCAAAGCAGTTTATTTATTCATTAACCAATAAAAGTAATATAGACAGAATGACTTTCCACACCATTTCCCTTTCTGTTTAAATAAAAAGGATGGTTTTAACTTTAATATATTGAAATTACATATAACAAGACAGGTAACAAGCAAGAACTATCAATTACAACATTTACATCTACTTTATCTCTTATCATAACTGAAGAAAAGTATAACTATAACTATCTATTCTTCAACCTCGTATCAAAGACTCCAGAAGGCTTATAATATTACCTAAGTAAACAGTGGAAGTGCAGTGTGAGCGACTTCCAAAACTCTAGAACTAACAAAAACATCTTGCTGTGTGTACTAGTCACCCAAAGTTCTTCTGCATCATTGGAGCATCTATCTTCAGCCTACAGGCCCATAGTATCTTGCAGACTTTTCCATGGAGCAGTGAAATTTGAGACAGTTCTGCCTATATTGGCAGTTTGTCAGTTACTTTTTTCTGTGTCCTGCAGAATGGTTGCGCCATAGATTCTTTTATGAAGCAGGAACCCCTTTATGCATTTATCAGTCCTTTCTCTGTGGGTCCTACATTTCCAGTTCATATAACATCAAGCAGTCTAGGGAAGAGCAGTCTTTTTAAGCCTAAATGGCTAACAAACTCCATGGGAGCTCTTTGATGCCTGCCTTCCTCTTGAAGTAATTGGTGCTTAAATGTAGAACAGATGTGTCCTATTGTCATGAAAAGTCCTAAATTTTAAAAGTATTTTAAATGCCATATTCTGAAGGGCTCTGCAAGATTTGAAGAATATCTAGAAACCTAACTAACAAGAATTACAAACTTGACTATTATTATAGATGATTATCTATTAGCCTATATTTCTTAATTATACATTGCATTTTTAAATGAGCTACACAAACACAATACCTTAATCAAGAGAAGAAGGAGACAAACAAAATTTACCTAAAATTTTTTATCACTAAACCATACCCTTAGTATGTAAACAAACATTTTTAAACATTATTTGGGAATTTGGGCATTGGTTCTCTCCAAACTGCTTCCTGATTTTTGTTGGCAAAGTATTTTGGGGGGTGTTCACAGCAATCTTTCAGGGTTCTTGGTCCATCAGGACCACATTAGTCTGGAAGACATCCACAGGTCCCATCCTCTGTAGAAACAAAAGCAGAACTCTCTTTCTAAAGAAACAAATCTTTAGATCAAATTTGTGTAGTCAAGAAACACTTAAAGCACATATGTTGGTTTAGCTTTCTAGCAGTCTGTACAATGAAATGTGTCTCTGTAATTAGCTCCTTCACAGTCAAAAAATAAAATGTAGCACATAATATACATAATCCAGACTTTGGTATTCCTTCTTTATGGGGTTTATTTTTCTTGCTGTATTACTTTTTCTTACAAGTTAAATATTTTACTATCTTTACTCCTTTAATCTATGACAGTCTTTTGTACTTTATATTACATTTATTGTCTCTTTACACCCTTTGCTCCCTCCCAAGCCTATATATTTTTAAAACACACTGTGTCTCATTTAGAGGTCTTTTGTGTCTGAATCTGTCCTATTGTGTATCTGTAATCCTTTTCTGTACAGGAGTGCTTCGTGAAATGCTAAGCAGCAGCATGACTTTGGACTAAGGCTGCTTTGTTTTTTGGTTCTGCCCAGTCCATCATGGTGGAAGTGTGGCTCCACCCACCCTATGAACTGTGCTCACTGTACCAGTTCCAGGTGGATAAAGCTAGTCTATGTCATGCCATTAAGCAGTTTGTAACTATGTTGCTGCTACAAAACCCAAAGGAGCCTCCAGCTCTTTGGGCTCCCTTCAGAGAAATGGGACCAGCTTTTTTTGGTGTTGGTAGATGTCTACAGCTGAGGGGAGGAGAGGGGAAGGTCTGGGAAGTGGTGATAGACACTTGTGTTTTGGTGCAAGCAGGACCTTGTAGTGGATGCTTGCTGTGTGCCTCTTCTGGGTAGCAGTGCTCTGTGAGCACTGGCTATATCTTAGATGGACCCTACCTTCTGAGCACAAGCCTCATCTACTACAGGAAAAGTCAGCCAGCACTGGGACTGGGGTGGAGTTTCCTGTTTCTGGTGGGTGGCAGCAGTGGCCATGTCCTGCCCAGAGTTAAATGAAGGAGCAGCTAATAATACCTGTGTAAAGGGCACCAAATGAAGAACCACACTGGATAAGGTGAGCAAGAGCAACCAAGAGATGCAGACACCCAAATCTTAGGAAACAAATTTTTTACCTGCAGCACTCTGCCTTCTGCCCTGGAGATGGGGTCTCTCACTGAACTCTAGGTTTCAGCTCCCCCTTTGCCTAGACGTGCTGTCCAGGAAGCTCTGTGGATCCAGCCATTTCTGCTCTCCACACTGGGCACATGTAGCCATGGGACCAGCTTTTTTACAAGGGGGCTGGAGATTCAAGCCCAGCCTTCACACTATACATACATGCCGTCTCAACCCAGCCAGTCATTCCTCACTGATGCTGTTAAAGTGTAATCATTAAACTCTTACTTTGTTCAGCACACAGTATACAGCTTCCTACCTTTGCTCCTCCTAGCAGGCCAAAGTAGTTCTCAAATGCAGTGGCCACCTGATGAGCCTCAGCTGTCCGCCATGTGCCGCAGCACAGAGATGAAGACTGAGATCCTGTCAGATAGAAGCTTGGTTCTGTAATCACAGTCAATACTTGAAAGACAAGGGATACGAGGGAGGATTCCCTTCCTTGAAAAGACAGATGCAGAAAAAGTAAAATGAAATTGAATTATGATGACAACAACAACAAAAGTAAAAAGAAAACCAATGCTACTTTTTGTTTAAATTTATCACAACAAGAGCAACAAAAACTCATGATATTACATTTTGTGAATTTTGTTTTTCTTTGTTTTTGAACTTCCTCTGTAGACCAGGCTTACCTTGAACTCACAGAGATCTATTGCTGACTAAGGTTTTTGCCCCCACATGGTTCCAATGAGCTGCCTAGTCCCAAGGAAGACTATAGAAATTATAAACAGGTTGACCCATTAGCTCAGGTTTCTTATAAACTCTTAAATCCTACATTAACCCATAATTATTGTCTTTGTTAACCACATGGCTTGGTATTTTTCATCAGCGAGGCATTCTCATTTGCTTCCTCTCTTGCGTCTGGGTGACGCCTGTAGACTCAAGCTTTCTATGTCCCAGAATTTTCCTGTTCTTGCTGCCCCTCACATACTTCTCCCTGGTCACTCCACTCCATACGTCCTGCATGGCCTGGCCAATCAGTGTTTTATTGCAAAGCAACAAATCTTTACAGAGTAGAAGATACCTGTCTCACAGCAGAGATCTGCCTGCCTCTAGCCTCCTAAATGCTAGGACTAAAGGTGCACACTACCACGTTGCTTGCCATTTTAATTTTTAATTCACTAAAGCAAAAGATCCACTACCTAATGCTTCCTTTTAGAGCACAAGATATCGGAAAGGGAGGAAGATTGTCCCAGGATAATTTACTAATAGAACCATGATTTAATACTCTACACCTGTCATTGTCATTTCTGATTTCTTCAGTGATTTGGATACAACACATTCTCCCCAGCAACAAGAACGTAAGATGTCCTAAAAGAATGTGAAATCATGTTTCCTCCATGGTGGTATTTGAAAACCTGCCTGAGAACGTGCTGACCAGATAAGGTGCCTGACCTTCCTAGTAGAGAATATAAGCGGCTTCCCCAGTGACGCAATTTAAGGTGGAAGTGATCCGAGATTTTGGCATTGGGGGCCGTGGTTACCTTTCAGAAGCCTATAGGTGAGCCCCAGGGAGGCCCTGCATTCCCCAGTCTTCCTGTCCACCACACCCCTAGGGTTTGGGACATCTCTGAGTATGTGACACTTTTTGTTGTATTGTGTAAACAAGGCCTCTTGTCATCAAATACAGGTGGCTTTCCCCCTCAGATTTTGGAAGAGATGAAAAATTGATTGCAGATCCAATTTGGGTCTGTTTAATAGACTGCCCTTTATTATATGTTTGCTTGAGTGGGGTAAGGTGGGGATGGGGTGGGTGGGGTGAGAAATAGAAAGTCCCAGGTGATTCTGAGCAGAGGACTTGAAACTCTTCCTCTACTCCCCCAGGAGGAGTTAAGACTGGCTCTGTCACCATGCCACACTTCTGTAAGGCAACGATGCCAACAGACTTACCCTCAGTGCTCAGTGTCAGGCACCTGCCAATCTCTGCATGTGTTAATTTATTCCTTCTTTCAACAATCCTGTGACAGGGCTCGATGTTGCTGAGAGACTGGAGCTCCGGGGCAGCCAACTCTCCACTCCCCCTTTTTCCTATTACTTCTCATGATGTGTAACCCCTTTTCTATGGCCGCACATGTGGGAGAGAGCCCACCAACAGAAAATGAGTACCCCCAGCCAGCAAGATGGCAGAATGGGCAAAGGCACTGCCCCCCAAGTCTGACAGCCCTGAGCTTGATCCTGGGACTCATACAAGTTGCCCTCTGACCTCCAGCTGCATGCACACACATGCACTGACATGTGCACACACATAAACATGGAAAAGAAAATGACTTCTCTCTTAGGTCATTGTCATAAGCAAGACCCAGCTCCACCTAAAACAGAAAATTTTCAAGTCTAAGCCCCATGTCCCATGGGCACAGCAGTGGGAGAATCAGTCAAGTTCACAGGTGGTGTGGTCAGAATTCTGATCCTGTCACTTCAACTAGTTGTATGAAGGTGACCAAGTTATTATTTTCTCTGGTCCTCATCCACTCATTCATAAAATAGGGATGATCATTTTAAGTAAATTCCTGTGAAGATTAAGTGAGATAGTTCCTTAGGTACATAGTAAGGATCTTGTTAAAGGACACGTCTTTATATTATTTATTATAAAGGGACATCCAAAGATTTGTTTATTTTGTATGTACATGCCTGCATCTATCTGTGTACCACATGCATGCAGTGCCTGAAGCAGCCAGTAGACGGCATTGGATTCCACGAACTGGACAGATGGTCCTGGGCCTTCCAAGTGGACAAAGTGGGAACTGAATCACAGTCCCCTTCAAAGGCTGCAAGGGCTGTTAACCCTCTGAGCCATCTCTCCAGACCCATAAAGGGAAATTTAAATTGAAATAATCTTGCATCTGTTCACTGATCAACAATCTTGAGTGCATTTTGTGTTAGTTGTTTGTTACTGTAATAAACACTGAGAGGACATCAGCCTCCAAAAAGAGAGGTTTATGCCAGATCACAGTTGGGGTGGCTTCAGTTCATGGTCGGCTAGCCCTGCTGCCCTGGGGCTTATGTTGAAGCAGTCTGAATGGTGGCAGCATAGAGTGAGAGAGAGAGACAGAGAGAGACAGAGAAAGACAGAGAAAGACAAAGACAGATAGACAGACAGAGACACAGAGAGATACAAACCAACAGAGTAAAGAGAGAGAGAGAGAGAGAGAGAGAGAGAGAGAGACCCATCAACGACTGGGACATTTCCCACAGGCCTCACTTGTTGGAAAAGGATCCACTACTTCCCATAGCACCCAGTTGAGGACTAAGACTCTAATACTGCAGGGTTCAGGGACAGTTTCCTTCTAAACCAGTGGCCACTGTTAGTGGGCCAGGTACTGGTTTAGGGGTTGTGGCACAAAGGTGGCTAAAAGCATAGCTCCCTCTCTAGAGGAACTCAGGCTGGGAGGAGGAGGGAGATATGTATGTCAATGAATAATGGAGGCAAAAGAGAGTCTGTCTCCCAGGTTAGTAACCTGGAGAGGGGGTGGAGACAGGGACCATGCATAGCTGTCCCCACCTGAGTGTGTCCTCCAGCAGGGTCACTCTTGACTCATCTCCACACAGGACACCACGCCTTGTTCATGCCAACCCTGCTCCTCTTCTTATCTGTTTGTCAACCCTCCCCTCTTTTAGTGCTCAAATTAGAGAACTCATATATATCCTATACACTCTGAGTACCCCTGCTTTAGTGTTCAAATTAGGAGATATATATAGTCCTTGTACACTCTTGAGTCTCCGTCCCCTGTTCATCTGGGTCCTGATTGGAGTCCAAAAGGCAATTCAACTGTGCTCAGTAACCATATCTTCTCCCAAATATACACAAACAAAAGGCAATTCAACTGTGCCCGGTACCTGTATCTTCCCAGTGATACACAAACAAAAGGCAATTCAACTGTGCTCAGTACCCGTATCTTCCCCAGTGATACACAAACAAAAGGCAAAATTCAACTGTGCTCAGTACCCATATCTTCCCAGTGATACACTAAACAAAAGGCAATTCAACTGTGCTCAGCAAATTCAAGGATCTTCCCAGTGATACACAAACCAAAGGCAATTCAACTGTGCTTCAGTAACCTAATATCTTCCTAGATACACAAACAAAAGGCAATTCCCAACTGTGCTCAGTACCCATATCTTCCCAGTGATACACAAACAAAAGGCAATCCAATCCGTGCTCAATACCCATATCTTTCCCAGTGATACACAAGCAAGGACTTTCTCAGATCCCAGCACAATGATTGGCACATGACAGACCCACCATCCAATCTGTTAAATTTGTAGATAGTTAGGATGAGTCCTGAAGACAAATAGATCAACTGGAAAATAGAGAGGTAGGGCTGCAGACAAGCCCTGTTTGAAGAAGCATGGTTCAATTTAATTCTGCTACCATCACAATAAAACAAAAATACCTCTGTATCCCATGTTGAGAAGAACATCTCACACATGGCCCCTGCTGGATAGGGGCACTGCAGGACACGGGCGCTGCAGACACGGATGCTGCAGACACTGGCGCCTCGGCAGATACGGGCATTGCAGACATGGGCATGCAGACACAGTACAAGGACAAAAAGGAATGTCAAAAACATGACTATTGGTTTCTTGTCGTTGTTGGCTTTTTTTTTTTTTTTTTGGTTTTGACTTTGTTTTTTTTGGAGACAGGGTTTCTTTGTAGCATCTTTAGCTGTCCTGGAATCTAGCTCTGCAGACCAGTATAGCTGGTTCCGCAAACTCACGAGATCCGCTTTGTTTCTGTCTCCCAAGTGCTGGCATTGAATGTGTAGGCAGCACCACCACCAGATTCATGACTATTCATGGCAACATGAAAATAAAACTGAAAGTGCTACTTGGATGTGTGTTTGGAATCAGTAGCCTGGCTGTGGATGTGAGTTCCTACCTGCTGGCAGAGTAGGCATCAAGGGTCTTGAGAAAATGGGGGAGAGGGGTGGTAACTCAGGAGGGTTGGCCATGGCCAGCGGGGCAGCTCAGTGGAAGCAGGAAAATACAGCAAATCACTTAATTCTCCCTCTGACAGCAAAGACATTTCTTTCATACCATGTAGAAATGTCACCAAAATTTTCTCTTTTTTCTTTTCTTTTTTTTTTTTTGTTTGTAGATACCAAAAAATTTATTAGTGATTGTATTCCGGTCACCATTCAAACCGACAGCTGCAGCTTGCCCCGACTTCTGGAAACAACAAATGTAGTTAGGTGGAAAACCTGCCTCTGGGGTAGGATACTACTTCAGCTGCAGCTCTACTTTGAAAACCCTTCAATTCAACGGGGCGGAAGAGTCACTCAGGTTGAGTGTTTCCGGTAGAAGAGAGCTCGCCGCTGGTTGAGTTTTCAGACAGCAAAGGTAATGTTCTTGGGCCTGCTAAACCGGGCATGACCTGGATGGTTGGCCATTTCCTAGCCATTCTTAATGGCCGGGTAGAAATGGCAAACTCAGCCTCTCATTCATCTGGATTTGGAGCAGAATCATAGAGCAAGGGGCTCTGGAGAAGCAGCACAAGCTCATGAGACAGGGAGAGTTCCTGACGTCCAGCCTGTGGACTGAAGGTCGCCATTCTAGGGAACATTGACAGGCCATACTAGTTAGATCTGTTATGTCCCTGCATTGATTTTCTAATCAACAGGTTTAGGGAGAGATGGACTGAGAAGCGTGTAGAGTTCTAGAAAGCATTCCCTGTTCCCCCTAGTGCTGTCCCTGTGTTAAGATGGGATAATGGAGATTTCTCATATCCTCAGGAGGAGATGGAAATCTGTTGCTGATGACATCATCAGCGGCTCTTGAGTCAGACAGACTTGAGTTGCAAACCTGAGTGGTGGTCACTGGCATGGTGACCTTTCACTGAGCCCTCAAACCCTTTGTTTTCTCATCTGTAGAGGTAGCGTTGAGTTACTCAGCCGGATGCTGTAGGAGGAAAGGAAACAGTCCCTCAGCAGTGCTTGGTCTAAGGGGTGCTGAGTCTGAGCTGGAGGCCACTCAGGCTGCTCCACCCCATCTGGAGCTCCCTGTAGGAGGTTGGGCCTCTGAAGGTCATATTCCTTCCCTCAGGCCTGATACCTGCCCCAGGACTGAGTCCTTCACCAGGGTATTATGTTTTAAAGCATCCTTCTGCCATGGGTGCCATTAAATCCAAGTTGTTATTATGGGATTGATTCTGGACTTTCCATGCTGATACTAGTTACACGTGCCAACAGGCCAAAACAAAGTGAGGTGAGTCCTGGAGAAAGAGAGAGAATCGTGAGTACATTCAGCCAGGGTGGGCTGTGGTGGCTGTCCTGGTATATGGCGGACTGGGAGATATAATAGGGAAGGCCTTACTAAATTGTGACCTCTGTGGGCTGGACTTGCGAATGACTGTGAGAATGATTTTGATTTGCTAGGTAGAGGCAAGACCAAGTGGGATCTGGTTTGGCTCACACTGGCAATTAGCTCTAGATACTTTGCCTGGGTTATAGAACCCTGACTTTCCCCCAGCCCTCGGCTTTCTCACTTCTATCTATGAATGTAATAGAATCTCTACCTGAGAAGGCCACTGTCAAGAGAAAACACTGGAAATTCATGTAAAGCCCTTGGGAAATTGACACAGAGCTCTGGTACAACTTCCTTTTTCCTGAGAAATGAAGTAGGCTATGGAAGTTAAACTCTGGGACTACAGGCAGGGACAGAATGCAGAGTGACCCACCTGGAGGATTTACGAAACTACCCTCGTCTCCCTCTCCTCCTCCTCCTCCTCCCCTCCTCCTCCTCCTCCTCCTTTTCTTCTTCTTTTTTCTTTCCCCCTCCTCTCCTCTTCTTTTCTTCTCTTCCTCCTCTTCTTTTTCCTCCTTCTTTTCTTCTATTTTTCTTGCCTCTGGAACTAACTTCTATAGAACAGGCTGGTCTGGAAATCAAATGATCTCTACCTGCCTTTGCCTCCCGAGTGCTGGGATTTAGGCATGCACTACCACTGCCTGGGAAAAATTTTTTTAAAAAATTACTTATTCATTTTTAGTTGTATATGCATTGTTGTCTTGTCTGTAATGTACATCTGTGTGAGGGTGTTGAATTTCCTGGAATAGGAGCTAGCAGACCGTTAGAGCTGCTTTGGGGAAAGTGGCAATTGAACCCGGTCTTTCAGAAGAGTGGCCTAGTGCTCTTAGCTGATGTGCCATCTCTCCAGCCCTTAAACCATTCCTTCTTGTTGGTACAAACACCAACCCCATGCTTGTGTCCAAATTAGGTGTCTGTTTCTTGGTTGTGCCACATACATCAGTGACATCAGAAAAACAATAGACTCAGCATGATTTCAGTGTAGAGCGATTTTGTCATCGTACCCTAATGGAGCCTTATTCTTTTGTGGTTGGCATTAGTCTACAGCTGAGCACGGGAGAAAATACCTTTTGAGTTCCCCTAAGCAAACAGCAGAGACTTTTGCCCTCTAGAAAAGTTTTTGTTGTTGTTGTTGTTTTGTGTCTTTGGAAATGTGCATGACATTAAGATTATTGTAATTTATTTATGTATTTGTTTGTTTGTCTGTTTATTTTGTATCTAAAGTGTTAGACTCATTCTGGCCAAGAAGCACAGTTTCAACAGATGCTACTGTCTGTCTTCCTCTCTACTATCCTTCTCTGGGCACAGCCTTGTATATGCGAGGAGAAGCCGCCGGATCAAGCTTCCAGCATCTTTTCCAAGAACTCATGGGCCCCTTTGTGGAAGTTCTTTTCAAAAAAATAACCATCTGATTGAGGAGATAAATGACAAAATGAGACGCTGTCACTGTGAGCTAACATGGTCTGGACACCAACGTACAGGGAATCGGCCGTGGGACCTGGTTGCCACCTTAGCCAGTCACACAAGCATCAAGACCTGGTGGAGAGACACGAGGTGTTGATCTGGCATCAAGGCTAAGTATGAAGTTAAGGTGTTTGAAGTGTATCCGCCAGTGTGGAACATCATACAGCATGAGGTAGGAGATGACAGAGGTTCTGATTGAGCTTGATAAGGAGAGTCCTCACCTTCAGCCGGAAATTCAGCAACATGTCCAAGACATCGGCCAGAAAATCAAGGAGTTAATAGATTACACCACCGAAAAGGTCCGAAAGGAGAGCAGAGTCTAAAGGAGAAAGCAGTCCATTTCTCCCGGGAAACACTTTCTTTTGGAACACAGTGGTTTCCTGGATGATCTAAGGAAAAAGAACCCAGAGATGGAGACTCACTACGATGCTGCCACTCAGCACCTATGGCTTCATGGGATTCCGTGCAGATGTATATAAAGTAAAGTGTGACATCCAGGAAAAGGTGTATTCCATGCCTCAGAAAGACATCCCGATTCCTTCTGAAGTCTTCATGTTTCTGCAGCAAGCAGACAGTCAGGAATTCTGCAAGACTCTTTTTGAAGCACAGAAAATTCTTGCCACGTATGAACTGAATGTGGTACAGCTCTTCTTTTTGACGACCTGTTTTTATAGAGCCCTGGCAGAAGCAGAGAAGAAAATGCTAGATGCTTTGAGTTATAGAAATCATTGAAGTTGAAGACAAGGAAGCTTTTAGAGGCAATGTGTGTGGGAAAAAGAAAATTCACCATCTGCAAAAAAGAGACACCTCTCCACTGCAAGCATTAAGATAAAAGATGAATTAACTTCAGGAACCCCTGGCTGAGGTCATCATTGCAGGCTGTGGGTGAAAGAAGTAAATGAAATCTATGACCAACTTTTTTGAGTTCTTGGGAAACACCATGAAAATTGAAAGACTGGTTAAAATCTGAATCGGTCTTGATTATTGAGTATTTAGGCAAGCAGACAGGAAGCTATTCTGGCCAAAGATAAAAAAGGCCAATGTAGCAGGCACATTTTAAGCTGGAAGATGAACCAAAAGGCATTCTACTAACTGGACCCAAGAGTAAAGTTCTAGAGTGCATGGACATGGTCAGCAAATTCGGGATTCAGTCTGCATTAAAAGGTTCCAGATTGATAAGCCTGGTGCTAGGCACTTCTTCCAGGACAAAGCATCCCATTACAAAAAGCGAGATCAAACGCCTGTGCTGGATGCATCATTGAGCTCCAGGGAGGGAGCAGAGAAAAACAAAGGCAGCCTTAAAAGAGCAGAAGTGCCTCTTACAGAAGGACATAGCCCCTGGAGTCATGCTGATTGTGCAGCAAGGAGTACCTGGCTCGGTTTCTGTCGATGTGGTTGTGAATGCATGCAAACGAGCATCTGAAACACATTGACAGTCTGGCCTCTTCTTTCAAATGCAGCTGGCCCTGAACTTCAAGCAGAATGTGACAAAATAGTGAGAAAGGGTGGTGTGCTCAAAACTGGCGATGCCATTATCTCAAAACCAGGCAAGCTCCCTTGCCATCATGTCATCCACGCTGTAGGGCCTCGGTGGGACGAAAATAAGGCCCAGGAGGTGTGAGCCTGTTAAAGAGAGCTGTGGAACGAAGTCTCTCCTTAGCTGAGGAGGGTCAAGTGTCAGTCCATAGCCATGCCAGCTATCAGCTCTGGACTCTTTGGCTTTCCCTTAGACCTGTGTGGGGCCACCATTGTTTCTGCCGTCAAAGACAACTTCCAACGCAAGCCAGACAGGCGCACCTGGAAAAAGATTTATCTGCGGGGACACATCTGCAAAGGTTGCTGGGGCCTTTGCTGAAGCTGTAGAAACTACATATGAAGCCTCCCTCTCCACAGCTTCCCAATCCAGTTTAACAGCTTTAGAATTATGCCACCTGGGGAAAACGCCACGGTGACACCACAGACACAGACCATGTGCCGCTGTCCCCAGGAAGGCCTGAAAATCCTGAGCTAGTGAAAAGAAGGTGTGCAGAATGCCACAGGTGTGAGTGTCTCCTCCTTACCCAACAATGTGCAGCTTTATTGAGGGTCAAAGGAAGACATTTTCATAGATGCTGGGCTTTTTGCCAAATCACTTAGGAGTAGAGATCCATGTGATCTGTAAGGATCTAAAGGGCTCTGGGATAGGTCACCCATCCCAGTGTCTGTGTTCCATAGTAGGGGACACTGCACGGAGTGGAGGTACAAGTCTGTCAAAAGCAGCGCTGGGGAGATTGAGGGAGGAGGATCAGAAATTCTAACTCAAGGCTATCCTTGGCTACAAGGTATGAATTTGGAGGCCAGCCTGAATTATATAAGATCTTGTTTTTTTATATTGATTTTTATTGAGCTCTACATTTTTCTCTCTGCTCCCCTCAGTGCCTCCCGTCACCTTCAACCCTCTACCAAGGTACCCATGCTCCCAATTTACTCAGGAGATCTTGTATTTTCCTTTTTTAAAATTTATTTATTTAAAAATGTCCCCCTCCTCCCATCCTCCTATTTCCCCTCCTCCTCCTTTCCCCTCCCCCTCACTCTCCAGTCCTAAGAGAAGTCAGGGTGTCCTGCCTTGTGGGAAGTCCAAGGTTCCCCTCCATCCAGGTCTAGGAAGCTGAGCATCCAAACAGACCCAGGGCTCCCAAAAAAGCAGTAGAATCAAAATCCAGTGTTATTATCATTGGTTTCTTAGTCCTCCCTCATTGTCAGCCAGTATTCAGAGGATCCAGTTTATCCCATGCTCAAGTTCTGGGCCAGCTCCCAGTCCAGCTGGCCTTGATGAGCTCCCATTAGATCAGTCCCACTGTCTTTATAGGTGGACACACCCCCTCACAGTCCTGACTTCCCTTGCTCATGTTCTCCCTTCTTCTGCTCTTCATCCAATGGCTTGGGAGCCCGGTCCAGTGTTCCAATGTGTGGGTCCTCTCATCTCTATTCCCCCATCCCTCGCTAGATGTAACAGTGTAAACAAATGCAGACAGGATTGGAAAAATATATACAGCTTGAATGGAGAAATAGGACTTTACGAACCACTATTCCCCGCGGGAGTCCAAGAAAGCAGAAGCATTGGCTGGGAGATATGTCGCCAAATTTATAAGCAAACATTAGCCTGAGGCGAACACCCGGTGGGACTTATCCTACAGCCAGATGAAGGTTCTATGGTGTATACAAGATATTCATCAGTGTGGCTATGGGAAAAGGCCAGTTCAGGCACCCTCTCCTCCGCTGCCTACGTAACCTAGCTAAGGAAATCCCACTGGACACCTGGGAACCCCACTAGAGTCAAGACTCCAACCAACCCTGAAATGGCTCCTTTAGTTAAGATATCTTCTTCCTGCTCCCATATCCACCCCTTCTCATCTCACTTATCCCATTCCCCAAACTCTCCCCAATCCTCTCCCCTTTTCCCTTCTCTCTCCCCATCTCCCCTTCCCCCAAGTCCAACCCCACGCCCTGCTCCCAACTTTTGCTCAGGCGATCTTGTCCACTTCCAATATCCAGGAGGATAAATATATGTTTTTCTTTGGGTTCACCTTCTTATTTAGCTTCTTCTAGGATTACGAACTATAGGCTCAATGTCCTTTTGTTTGCGAGCTAGAATCCACTAATGAGTGAGTACATACCATATTCTTTTGGTTCTGCGTTATCTCACTCAGTAAAGTGTTTTCTATTTCCAAACCACATTTGCATGCAAAATTCCAAGATGTCATTGTTTTTTTACTGCTGAGTAGAACTCTAAAGCGTATATGTCTGCACACCTTCTTTATCCATTCTTCTATTGAGGGGCACCTAGAAGTTGTTTCCAAGTTCTGAGCTATTACAAATAGTGCTACCATGAACATAGCTGAACAAATGCTTTTGTAGTATGATTGTAATACCTCTTTGGCTATATTCCCAAGAGTGGGAAATGCTGGATCCTGAGGTTTTGACTCTGGTTTCCTGAGAAACCGCCACACTGATTTCCAAAGTGGTTGCACAAGCTTGCATTCCCATCAGCAATGGATGAGTGTTCCCCCTCTACTCCACAACCTCTACAGCATAGGCTATCATTGGTATTTTTTGATTTTAGCCATTCGGACAGGTTAAGGATGGTATCTCAAAGTTGTTTTGATTTGCATTTCCCCGATAGCTAAGGGTGAGAACACCTTAAGTGTCTTTTGCCCATTTGAACGCCTTTCTGTTGAATTGGTTAAGCATTAGAGTTTTAATGTCTAGTTTCTTGAGTTCTTTATATATTTTGGAGATCAAACCTTTCTGCTGCGGCCAGTTGTGAAGATCTTCTCCCATTCAGTTGGTTGCCTTTTGTCATGGAGATCTTGTATTTTCTACTCCCACAATGATTAGATCTATGCATGTCTCTGTTAGGGTCCTTTTTTTGTCTAGGTTCTCTGGGATCATGATTTGTGGGTATTGTTTTCTTTGGTTTATAGCTTAAAACCCACTTTATGCGTGAGTACATGTGATAATTGTCCTAAGTTAAGCTTACCTGACCCAAAATGATGTTTTCTAGCTCCTATCCATTTCCTGCAAAATTCAAGATTTTGTTAATTTTTTCTACTGTGTATACTCTATTGTGTAAATGTACCACCTTTTCCTTATCCATTCTCTGGTTGGAGTGGTATTTAGGTTACGTTCCAGGTTCTGGAGACGACAAACAATGCTGCTATAAACATAGTTGAGTGCGTGTCTTTTGTGGCATGATTAAGCATCCTTTGGATATATGCAAAAGTGATATTACTGGGTCTTGAGGAAGGTTGTTTCCTAATTTTCTGAGGAAATTGCCACACTGACATCCAAAGCGTTGTACCAGCTTGCAATCCCACCAGCAATGCAGAAGTGTTCCCTTTTCCCCACAACCTCTCCAGCATAAGTTGTCATTAGTATTTTTGATTTTGGCCATTCTTACAGGTATAACATGGAATCTCAGAGTTGTTTTGATTTGCATTTCTCTGATGACTAAAGATGTTGAATATTCCTGCGTTTTTCTTAGCCATTTTTAGATTCTTCTGTTGAGAGTTCTCTATTTAGGTCTGTAATCTATTTTTTATTGGATTATTTGTTCTTTTGATGACCAATTCTTGAGTTCTTTGAATATTTTGGAGATCAGACCTCTGTCTGAGGAAGATCTTTCACATTCTGTAGGCTGTCATTTTGTCTTGTTGACCATGTCCTTTGCTTTAAAGAAGCTTTTCTGCTTCAGTAGGTCCTATTTGTTAATTGTTTTTCTCAGTGTCTGTGCTCCTGGGGTTATATTTAGGAAGTGGTCTCCTGTGCCAATGTGTTCATGTATTTCCCACTTTCTCTCTATGAGAGTCAGTGTGGTTGGCTTTATGTTGAGATCTTTGATTCACTTGAACTTTGAGTTTTCTGGTGCGGTGATAGATATGATCTATTTTCATTCTTTTTACATGCTGGATATCCAGTTATTCCAGGACCACTTGTTAACGATGTTTTTTTTTCATTTGATATTTTTTTTGTTTTTATTGTCAAAAATCACGTGTTTGAAGGTGTGTGGATTAATATCTGGCTCTTCAATTTGGTTCCATTGGTCCTTCTTTCTGCTTTTATGCTAACAGGCTGTTTTGCACTGTAGCTCTGTAATAGTGTGTCAGAAATTGTGATGCCTCCAGAAGTTCTTTTATTGTACAGGATTGTTTTGGCTATCCTGGGGTTTTTTACTTTTCTATATGAAGCTGAGTACCATTCTTTCGAGGTCTGTGAAGAATTTTGCAAACATTTTTGTGGGCATTTCATTGAATCTGTAGAGATTGCTTTTGTTAAGACTGCCATTTTTACTGTGTTAATTCTCCTACCTAGAGCATGAGATCTTTCCACTCTCTGGTGTCTTTTTCATTTTTTTCTTCAAAGATTTAAAGTTCTTGTCATGCAAGTTTTCCAGTTGTTTGAAAAATCTGGAGATATTTTTTGCTATTTGTGGCTATTGTGAAGGGTGATGTTTCTCTGATTTCTTTCTCAACCAATTTATCATCTGTGTACAGTAGGTCTATTGATTTTTTTAGTTAATCTTGCATCCTGCTACAATACTGAAAGTGTTTATGAGTTGTAGAAGTTCCCTTGTAGAATTTTGGGGGTCATTTATATAAACTATTATATCATCTGCAACATTGAGAGTTTGACTTTCTTTCCTGATTTTATCCCCTTGATCTCCTTTTGTTGTCTTATTGTTTTAGCTAGGACCTCAAGAACTATAATGAATAGATATGGCGAGAGTGGAAAACCTTGTCTTGTTTCTGATTTCAGTGAGATCATTGGGAATTACTCATTTAGTTTGATGTTGGCTGTTGGCTTGCTGCATATTGCCATAATTATGTTTAGGTATCTTCCTTGTAGTTCTGCTTTCTCCAAGACCTTTATCATGAAGGGATGTTGTATTTTGTCGAAAGCATTTCAGCATCTAATGAGATGATCATGTTGTTTTTACTTTTCAGTTTGTTTACATGGTGGATTACATTGACAGATTTTCATTTGTTGAACAGTCCCTGCATCTCTGGGATGAAGCCAACTTGATCATAGTGGGATGATTTTTCTGATATGTTCTTGGATTTGATTTGCCAGTATTTTATTTAGTATTTTTTCATTAATATTCATGAGTGAGATTGGTCTGTAATTTTCTTTCTTAGTAATTTGTTTATGTGGTTAGGTATCTGTAATTGTAGCCTCATAAAAGAGAGTTTGGCAGTGTTCTTTGTGTTTCTATTGTGTGGAATAATTTGAGGAGTATTGCTATTATTCTTGAAAATCTTTAGAGAATCAGAGCTTGAAACCATCTGGTCCAGGGCTTTCTTTGGTTGGGATTTTTGATGACTGTTTTATTTTCTTCAGCAGTTATAGGTCTGTTTAATTTGCTTACCTGGTCTTGGATTTCCAACCTTGATAAATGATATTTATCCAGAAAGTTGCCCATTTCCTTTAAGTTTTCCAGTTTTGTGGAGTATAGGTTTTGAATTATGACCTGATGATTCTCTGTATTTCTTCCATGTCTGTTGTTATATCCTTCTTTTTCATTTCTGATTTTGTTAATTTGGATATTCTCTCTATGCCTTATGGCTTGTTTGGATAAAGGTTTGTCTATTTTGTTGATTTTCAAGAAGAACCAAGTCTTTGTACTCCAGCTAATTTTTGTGTATTTGTTTTCTTTGTTTCTATTTTGTTGATTTCGTTCTCAATTTGATTATTCATCTAGTTCTCTCTTTGGGTGAGCTTCTTGTTTTAAACTTTTCAAATGTTCTGTTAATTCACTAGTATAGGATTTTTTTCCAGCTTATATGTATGTGTTTAGTGCTATAAACTTTCCTCTTAATACTGCTTTCATTGTGTTGTACAAAATTGGGTATGTTGTGTGATTATTTTTATTGAATTTTAGGAAGGATTTAATTTCTCCCTTTATTTCTTCCTTGACTCATTTATGATTCAAGTGAGCATTGTTTAATTTCATGTGTTTGTGGGCTTTCTAGAACTAGTATTGCTGTTGAGTTCTAGTTTTGAGCCATGGTGATCTAATAAGATACATGGGATTATTCCAAATTTTATGTATTTGTAGAGGTTTGTTGTGTTACTGAGTATGTGGTCAATTTTTGAGAAGGCTGGTTCCATGAGGTGCTGAGAAGAAGGTAAGTATTCTTTTCTGTTTGAATGGAACATTCTATAGATGTGTTTTAAGTTCATTTGAGTTGATAATTGAAGGCATGAGTCACAAAAACAATCCCACACCAGTGTGGAATTAAGGGATTATTAGAATGGTTATTTATTTAAAGGGGAAAACTTACAGATCACCATCCCAGACAACAGCCCTATGCACAATCAGGAAAGGAGCCCAGTCGCCGAAGCAGAGCCGAAGCTAGGGAGAGCTGAGGGAAGTGGTTGCTTTTTTAAAGGGAGAGAGACCATGCCCTAATGGTCTGAAGGGTCTCAGGCGGCTATTGCCTGAAGGAGCAGAAGGAGCTCCCGCAACACCTCCCCCTTTTGTTTAAGTAAGAGAGTTCTAAACCTTCTATGAAATTATATACAATAGGTGCACACACATCCTATTCTAACTAGCTTAAGTCTTATATAATAAATAACTTGGCCAAGTCATGAGTGGAAAGTAACTACATTTATATAGTTCTCTAACCCTATAGAAGATCTGAGAAGGGAAATAATGTTACTTGAGTAATTAGTTAGAAGTGCAATCAAACAACTTCCAAAACATGTGCAACAAATCACAGAGACAACTAGCTACCTGGACAATCCTCAAGGTCACGTTTGCAGCGTTTGAAGCAACCAACTTTGGCTAAGGCCTAATATAACTGACATACCATTTTCAAAGGCAAAGAAACTTGTCAAAACTTCCGTCTTGGCAGGATATGATAGTCCTGTTTTTTCCATTTATGGGATACTCTGTATTTCTGTCAGTGGTTGAGGTATGGGCATTTCTTTGCCCAAGGTCAGTTCAGCCAAGAAGAAAGGCTCCAGGTAGAGTGTCTTTAGTGCTCAACATTCTCTTGGGAATAAATCGGTGTTGCCAGGAGCAATTGTGTTCCACTACCATGAAACTCTGAGTTAGATTAAAGGCTATTTTCACAGCTCTTTGAAGAGGTTGAAGATTATCTATCTATACTGAGTATAATCTCATATGTCTAAAGAACCTGATTAGTCTAATTATAAATGACAAACTTAGAATACTATTGATATATAAAATTCTCAATACCTATCTAACTTAAAGACTAAGACAATAAATAACTACGCAACAAATGAGGATAATGACCTCCAAATATAAACACCCACAAATATACATTGTAATATGTTAAATATATATCAATACACAAACAATATATAATATCTTAATCAGGAGGTAGAAATGTACACTGCAATATGGTAAATATACAATATCAATATAATGTATATATCAATACATAAAAATGTTTTAAACAGAGGTAGAAGCATGCATTCTTACACAATAGTCAAGATAATTTAATCCTTTGTGTCAATATATAAGAATCAATACCAATATATTTGTCTAAAAAGAGTAACTCACAAGTACCAATAAGTACCAATCTATTATCCCATCATCCAATTATCCCTCTTTACTTTAAGAGATCCCTGAGCTTATAAAATTCCTCCCCAACCTACCAACCTCAACCATATACTAATTATGATCTAATCCCTAAATGATGTCCCTAGACCCAAGGACAAACTTTACTGGGAGAGGGGGCATCGTCCTCTAGAATTACTTCCAGCTGTCATGGGGCAACGTTCTTTCTGGGGGATCCTGTGAAAGTAAATTGATAGTTAAATTTCAAGATCAATGTCTTTTAAAATTGCAAATAGTCTCTGAGTATTTTGTGCAGGTCTGGCCAGAATGCCTGTACAAGATGTGCACCTATTTCAACTGGACTGCTGTTCGTCTTGTGCAGCTGGTACCTAAAACAGTTCTTGTGGTAGTGCTACTGTATCATGACGCTACATCAAACAGGTGAAGTTGTTGTTATGGGGCCTCATCTTCTTCCTGGAAACTTCAAATGTCAATGCAGGAAAACCTCATTGTCTACGAAAACCTTAAACATTAATCATATAGACATATATAGATATACATATATTCAATGAAAGGCATCATAGATATATTCAATGAAAAGTATGATAGGATATGAAGAAAAGCAAAGATGTTTTCTAACTCATATTTTTTTCTGTCCCATATCATGCCTCTTGACATGAGACAGATACTCTGGGTTTCTTTCTCTTTACCAACAGGCTTAGAATTGGAGATAGACTGACAGAGTTCAACTTCAAAAACCAGCTCTATATATTTATAAATAAATGCACATTAATACATATTTAAAGATAAGGTAGAATAATTTTACTACCAAACCTATTCTATTTTCTCTGCTGATTATTATTGAATAATAGTTTCCATCTGCCGGGGCATTCACACATCCATGGTCCCTTGAATTTTTGAAGATGAGGTTTTCCTTGCAGAGATAAGAAGAAAACCCTGCCCCTTTCATTCTATGTTTTTCTTAGCCACCTAAAAGGAATACTTAACTGTTGTGGATGCTGTTATTTTCCTCCTTACCAAGAGGTTTCCTTCAAATTCCACCCTTATTAATTTTGATGGTATCCACAATTTTTTCTCATCGAAACAAGAGCAAAACCCCTTCCCCAACGTAGCACATCTCCTGGCTTCCATTGAGAGGTCAGCACATCTTTGAAAATAAATTGGTTGATTTAGTTCAGCAGACTTTTCCATTATCCAATGTCTTTCTTCTGTTGTTGTTGTCCCTTTCTCATTAGCATTGAGAAAATTCAAGGTTAATAAAGCATTATGTAATCTATTTCTGGGGGTATTTTTGGTCCCTTTCTGTTTGTTCAGCATATCCTTTATAGTACAGTTTGATCTTTCTATAATTGCCTGACCTATAGGATTATTTGG
This sequence comes from Microtus obscurus, assembly GCA_963919715.1. NCBI lineage: Eukaryota > Metazoa > Chordata > Mammalia > Rodentia > Cricetidae > Microtus > Microtus obscurus. Next base: position 22,228 of record CAWTZC010001665.1, on the reverse strand, counting down.
TATACCTGTAATGTGTCTTATATTATAATAAGCAAAAACACATTTAATTTTCTTTTTAGATACATATGGTGGAACATGTCTTTATTTGTGCAGGTATACCCATGATGGCCATAACTTCCAATATATGTGTGATTACTGAATCTGCCTTTTCTGAGCTCAGGCAGCCCATTGAAAAACTGAATACGTGTCTATGGTGTGGTGTGCATATTTTAATTTACCAAATTCCATAAAGTGAAATACATCCATCTGCCAGATTTCATTTAAAAAATTCTTTGCTACTCCCTGCAGGCCATGGTGCATTTGATTATAGAAAGAATAAGTAGGACATCTCTTTATAATGTCCTTAGCTTGTTGCCATATAATGGAAAATTCTTTTTAGGCCTTTACATTTATATGATGCTTTTTATGAAATTCTGAGTCCTGCAATATGCTCCCAATCAATAATTGATCAATCTCAGCGTTATTTCCTTGTGATAGAGGACCAGGCAGACCCATATGGGATTAGATGTGTTATATGTACATCGAACAAAGCCTATTCCTGATTATGTCTTGTACTCTGATAAACAATGAACCTAACTCTGTGTCATCTGGTATAAATTCAGCAGTTTCAATATGCAAGATAATCTCTTTCTGCATATTCTGAATCAGAATTCATATTAAGAGGTTCTTTAAAATCCCTTAACACCATAGTGATGGCATATAATTCGCTTCTGGACAGAATTATAAGGGCTTTGTTCCACCTTACTCAATTCATCTGACTTGTAAACTGCTTTCCCTGATTTATTTGCTTCAGTATAAAATATACAGGTTCCAGTTATTGGAACATCATGTATACCTCAGGAAGAGTCCAAGTTCTCTTTATGAGGTTAAGTCTATCACTTTGGGATAAAGGAATTTCTCCCAAAAAATTAGTACAAGCTCTTTGCCATGTTCATTGTCTTCCCATAACTTTTTTATCTTTCAGTAGTATAAGGCACTAAAATCTCTGCTGGGTCTATACCCAAGAAGTTGACTTCAAATCTCAGCTTACCTTTTATAATTAATTCAGAGACTTTTTCCACATAAGTTTTTAATTTTTTTTACTTGGTTTATTAGGTATAAATATCCACACTAAAATAATATCTTCCCCTGCATTAAAATCCTGTAGGAGAAATTCTGAAAGGCAATATGACTTGGATGCAGCCAAGATTTGGGTTCACCCTATCCACATGTGCCTCCTGTAATTTTTCCTCAATCATTGCCAGTTCCTTTTCTGCTTCAACTGTCAGTTTTCTGGGACTATTAAAATCTTTATCACCATCTAAGGTTTTGTTTAAATGAACTATTAGATCAGGTGTTATCCCAACAGCTGATCGAGACGGAAATGTCTCTACAACACCTTTTGGAAGTCATTAAGAATCTTTAACCAGTCTCTCCTAATTTGTAATTTTGTGTTTTAATTTTCTTTCACCCTACTCTGTAACCTAGGTAATTAATAGAATCTCCTCTTCAAACATCCTTTCTAAAGTATCTTTATTTGAATCAGATAACAAAATGCCATCCATGTAAAGATAAATTGCGGACTTGGGAAATTGCTTACTAATTATTTCCAATTGCTTACTTACAAAATATTGGCACAATGTGGGACTATTGAACATGTCCTGTGGTAGGATAGTCCATTGATATCTCCTAGTAGGCTGAAAATTATTATAAAATAGGCACTGTGAAGGCAAATTTTTCATCCTTTCTTTGCAAAGGAGCAGAGAAAAAGCTTTCAAATCAATAACTATAAGAGGCCATCCTTTTGGTAATAGAGAAGGAAGAATTCCAGATTGTAGTGGGGCCCAGTAAGTTGAATTACCTGTTGACAGCTCTTAGATCTGTCACCATTCTCCATTTACCAGATTTCTTTTTTACAACAAACACAGATAGAATTCCAAGGGGCTGGTTGATTCTTCAATATGGTGAGCATCTAGTTGCTCTTTAGTACTAGCTGTTCCAAAGCCTGTAATTTATCTTCAGCTAGAGGCCACTGTTTGATCCATATTGGCTTCTCAGTTAGCCATTTTAAAGGTAGGGCTGAAGCCGGGTGGTGGTGGCACACGCCTTTAATCCCAGCACTTGGGAAGCAGAGGTAGGCGGATTTCTGTGAGTTCGAGACCAGCCTGGTCTACAAGAGCTAGTTCCAGGGACAGGCTCCAATACCAGAGAAACTCTTGCTCAAAACCAAAAAAAAAAAAAAAAAATAAAAATAAAATAAAATAAAATAAAATAAAGGTAGGCTGTTGGTACCTCTACAGGTTTGCTATTTGCTGTATGATCTGTACAACCTGAATGGCTGGTGACATTTTTCCATAATACCTCATCATATCCTTCCCAGAATTATGAGTTCCTGAACTAAAGGAATGTTAATCTGGGTATTCCATTGTTGTAGCAGGTCATGGGACCATAAATTTATTGCAGTATTGGCTATATATGGCCTTAGTTCTTCTATTTTCCTTCAGGTCTTATCTCCATTCAACCCATCTTGCTTTGTTTTACATGAGATAGGGTTCCAATTCCCAGGAATCCGAACATCTACCTCTTTAAAGAGGCCAATTCAGGATGCCAAGATTCTGGAGCAATAATACTTACATCCACACCTATGTCTAATAAGCTTTCATCAAAAATGCCATTTATACAGATTCTTAGCTTTGGTCTTTGATCATTAATAGAAGTCTGCCAAAATATACGTTTGGACTTATTCTCCACATGTAATTCATCATTTAGACCAGTATTACTTTTTACAGCAGAAATTGGAGCTTTTAATTTTCTTGGTGAGGCACGTTTTCTACTGTGACTGGGAATAACTGGGCCACTGTTGGCTTGGGGTCCTGTGAGAAGCCACTCAAGGAGTTTCCTAAATGATATCGGGGTTACCCTGTCTGTCTGTTGTTGACTCTGCATTTGTTGGACCAATGCGGCCTTTACTGCTTCTCCCACATATACCTGAAGGCTAGGGTCTCCTATTTTTGTCATTCCCAGAGGGAGATATTATTCCTAGAAATTTTTTGCCTGCAAACCCTTTGCAAATGTCCTAATTTACCACACCAAAACACTCACAGTTTGATGTCTCCTTGTTGCTTTTGGAATTGCTTCTCCTACCCAAGATTCATCATTGTAGCCAAAGGTCTCAACATTTATTGCAATATGCTGAATCTATCTATCCAGTGGTGCTGATCTAGACTCTTAAAGGCTCAATTATCTTTTTGCATTCTATGTTTGCATTCTCAAAAGCTAGAGATTCAAGAAGTATTCATCTAGCTTCTGGGTCTGTTACCCCTATGTCCAGAGCCTTAATTAATCTTTGCAAAATTCAGTAAAGGGTTCTTAAATTGTCCCTGCCTAATTCTGCTATATGATTCAACCCTTTTTGCTGGATCTTGTATCCCATCAAGCATTGTAGCTGCTTATGGTGACATAGACACAATACCACCATAAAGAGCTTTTTGACCTGTGAATCAGCACATTTCTCCTGCACCAAGAATTTGATCTTGGGAAACCTCCACACCTTTTGCTCTTTTTTGCTGTTCCATATGTTTGAATTCTTTTCTGAAATAGATTCAAACATCAAGGAGCGTCCACCATCCTAAACTGCAGACATACTAACCTAAAAAGAAATCATGGGGCGTAGCTCTTTAACATTAGAAGCCCAAGTCCTTATCATTTCCTTTTTAAATAAATGCAGAGTGCAAGCCATAATTATCAACAACTTGTTTAATTTCTTTTAGATCATTTATTGTTATTGATGTCCATCTAGCTTCTTTGACTCCCTTTGCTCTTTAGAAGTTGAATCACTTTGTCAGAATAAAGTATGGGGTATGCACTGAAACCCTGGTAGCGTAGCTTAATAGCTGCGGTGGCATTATATCCTGTCCTCGTGCCTCCTTACTTTGTTCATTAGTTCCAACACTTCTTAGTCTTTTCAAATCTTTTTATCATTGTCTCTCTTAAATTCTGAATTCCTAACCTGTATGGGAGTTTCTAGTGACTTCACTAGGTATCAACTTTTTGGTCCCCATTCTGCACCTGAGATTCCAAAGCTTTGATTTTTCTTCCCTTCAAAGATAACATGTCCTCCTTCTTAAACTTTTCTTGTATATCATATAGATTCCCATTCTTTGGAGGTACATTCTGTCCGTTACCTTATCAAAACTTTGTAGATAACGCTCTGAACGCCAACTTCAACAGCTGAACCCTTTCAGTAACTTTCTAGTACCCTTGGATATGGAGTCAATTTTGTCTATCATAGTATCCACTTGTTCAGATAACTCTGGATTTTCAATAATTTTAATCCTTTCACCTAGTTGTTCATTATTAGTTCAATAGGAGATTCTATCATTCCTAGGAGTGTTGCCACATTCCTTCTTAATGATAGAATATGGTAAAGCAAAAACTGAAACCTAGTAATTCGTAAATTGAGTGTATCCCCATAATCATATAAACCCTGCATGATATAATCCATTGTTGTATATAAACAAAGCAGTAAAATTTGCAAATGGAAACAAAAAATTGCCATATTACCTATTATCCAGCAGATGGCATTGTTGCCTGTAGTCATGACTAGAACCACTGCAAAGGTGACAAAAACAGAGTCCTGTTTCAGTGTCTGCTTTAGTAGTTGTTAAAAACTGAGAAAATGTGAATTGCCTCAACAAAGTAGATGTAATTAAACCAATTCCATACATGGAACCAGAAATCCAGAATCCAGGGGTAGAGAAGAGCAACCCGGAAGCCGCCGGATGCCCTCCACACATGACAGAGTCGCCCTAGGGGTAAGAGCTTTCAGCAACAGCTTGCACTCTGGTTCGGCATCACTCTAAGCGTCTGTGCTTGCAAAGAAGATTTGAAAAAATGACTCAGAAAACAGCAAACCAGGCAGGCAGAGACTACGTGGGCTTAAGCTTAAATCCATGTGGGGAGGCAGTAACAGCCATAGCTGGAGGAAGGCCTGCATGCCAAACCGAGCTGGGAGGCAGGCAGCCTGGCAGGGGGAAGGAGGTGTCCCAAAACCAAACGTTCAGGCACCAGATAAAGGCGCACATCAAAATGATCCCAGCACGTTTGAAGATATGATTAATAGAATGGTTATTTATTTAAAGGGGAAAACTTACAGATCACCTGTCCCAGAAGCCGAAGCCAGAGAGAAGGTGAGGGAAGGGTCGCTAGTTAAGGGGAGAGATCACACCCCCAGTGGGCTGAATCTATCCCCAGTGGCTATTGCCGAAAGGGAGCAGAAGGAGCTCCCACAACAATACTTCTTTTATTTCCCTTTATCTCAAGTTAATTTTTTGTCTGACTGACCTGTCCAGTGGTGAGAGAGTGTTAAAGTCTCCTGCTATTAGTGTGTGTGGTTTCACGTAGGATTTAAACTTTAGAAGTGTTTCTTTTACTTGTGAATTTTTCAAATTCAAGGCTATTTATGGCTACAAAGTGAATTCAAGGCCATCCTGAACTTAGTAAGATTTTGTCTTTAAAAAAAAAAGAAGAGAAGAAAGCTTATTTCTTTTAAAAAAAAATATTTATTTATTTATTATGTATACAATATTCTGTCTGTGCATGTTATGCCTGAAGGCCAGACAAGAGGGCAACAGACCTTATTTCAGATGGTTGAATGTTACCCGACCATGTGGTTGCTGGGAATTGAACTCAGGACCTTTAGAAGAAGCAGGCAATGCTCTTAACCACTGAGCCATCTCTCCACCCTTTTTTATGGCTGCAGAAGAGACACCCTGACCAAGGCAACGCTTTTTAAAAAAAATGTATTTATTTATTATGTATACAAGATTCTGTCTTTGTGTGTGCCTCAGGACCAGAAGAGGGGCAATCTCAGACCTTATTACAGATGGTTGTGGAAATTGAACTCAAGACCTTTGGAAGAGCAGGCAATGCTCTACAACCTCTCAGCTAATCTCTCAGCCCCAAGAAAACGCTATTTCAACAACACAAGGAAAAACAAACATTATAATATAGGAAAAATTGATAAATATTTATTTCTGTTATTTTTTAAATTCATGTTATGCATGTGTGAATTAGTGAGGGAACGTCACATGTGGACAGATGCCCAGAGGCCAGAAGGCAGTGTCAAATCCTTTGGAGATGAACTCCATGTGATTGTGAGCCACATGAGTAGATGCTGGGACTGGACCAATCGTCCTCTGGAAGAAAAGCAAATGCTCATGAACTGCTAAGCCAGCTTTCCAGACTCTCAGCAGTGAAGTTTTTAACCAACCTTGAAAGCTTTGTTTAAAGACCAAGATCAAAGTCCCAAATTATCACCACTGGGTGTCACCTGTCCCCATTAACTTTAAATGACAAACAGGTAGATGGATGTGCTGGCTATGATAATAGATGAGATGAACTAGGCAAAATTCTGTTGTTTGTTATTTGAATTATTTTTCAAGATTGAATTGTTTTTCAAGAGAAGTATCTCTAAGCATTCATCAAGAACAGAATTCTTTGAGATGTTGTGATCAGCAGTGATACAACTGAAACTTAAAAACAAATATTTATTTTTATTTCATGTGCATTGGTGTTTTGCCTCCATGTACATGTCTATATGAAAGCATCAGATCTCCTTAGAACTGGAGTTAAAGGAGGTTTTGAGCTGTCATGTGGGTTCTGGGAATTGAACATGGGTCCTCTGGAAGAGCAGCCAGAGCCTCTTTCCTACCTGGAGCCATAGCCCCCAACCCCACAATTAGACATGACATTTTCACCTGGACATGCTGCTACTGCAGCATGTTCCCACACAGGCTAAGCTGAGCAAAACAAAACATCATTTTAACAATTGGCTATTGATGGCTTTTTTCTTTTAAACAGTGTTAGCATAACTCACAGTTCACACCTGCAAGAGGGCACATAACACTGGTTTTCAGTATATTCACTAAAAATGAACATGGAAGGTCTTACAGTTGGGGCTTATGTAGGGATAATTTTGGGTAGGTGTAAGCACATGAGTGTGTGTGTGTGTGTGTGTGTGTGTGTACGTGTGTGTGTGTGTAACCACAATCAACCATTACTGCGAACTAACTGGGGAACACTCTAATTCTCACCTGAATGAAATTTGTAGTCATTAACAGTTACTCTACCAGTAATTTAGCCCTGCTCACCCCATCCCTCCTAGTTCTGGAGAACAAACCAATCTACTTCCTGTTGTTGTTTGTTTTTTAATTTTCTTTATGAACCAGGTCTTGGTACATGAGCTCCTGGTTCAGATCTCAGGTTGCCGGACCAGCCTGGCTTTGATCCACCTTCCTCTGACTCCCTGATGTTGGGGATTAAAGGCTCGGCCACCACATCTGGCTCTACAGACTCACCTGTTCTTGAGGTTTCCTTCATATAAATGAAACAATATATTTGGTAGTTCAGCATGCTTCTTCTCTACTGATGAGAATTCTTTCAGGGTTTGGCCCACACTGCAGCGTGTATCAGTAATTCATCCCTCTTGGTGGCATGCATAATATCTCTATTAGATGAAGATACATTTGTTTTTCTCAGCCAATGAACATTTCAATTGTTTCCACTCTGAATTTTAAGAGTTTTGTCTCTCTGAACATGAGTCACAAAATGTACAAAGCAACTGTTGTCTTCTTTGCGAAGCCCAATGGCTCAAATGTAATCATGGTTGATGAATGCCTTTACTAAGAATTTGAAAGAAATCTTTGATTTTGTCTTTAAGACTGATGTCGCTGGTCAACTCCATTCCCTCGATCTTGCACTCAATAAAGGACCCCTTTCTAAGGCCTTTACCAACGGCAGGGCCAGAACTCCAGAAGGAACTGAACGAGCAGACAAGGGGTCTCTTGTCAAGGCAGGCACAACCCTACAAACCAGTGGCTGTCAATTCCTGAACTGCCACCACATATTTCATGTGGTCGCTCTCCGCAGTGGAAAGTCAACGTACACTGCATGGTCACTGAAGGAGCTGGGCCAAGCTACAGCCTCCAGGACATGGAGTAGCTCTCTGGACTCTACAGCACACCACAGCTAGTCCTGTCTGCTTCTTCTTGGGAAAGCATCATGAGTTGGTGGCAGGTCACATAGCGCGACACTTCTTTTCAGTTGCTAGGATGACTTCTTTAGGTCATAGTTCATATAGGTCATAGTTAGGAAACGTAAGTTAGTTATTGTGCTCAGCAATTATTGATGGTCAGGGGGGTTGGGGGAATATACTACATTTATTGAGGAAAGGTAAGTGTGAGGGCTTGAAGCTGGGAGACAGTGATAGACTGGGACAGCTGTGTGCTTCCTTTTTGCTTATGGTGGAGTGAGTCTGTGGTTTGTAAGGGTGTCCAATGCGTTCTTTTTCATCCTTCTTCTTCTCCACGAAGCTTTCACCCGCGCATCTGCTGCCATAACTTTTTGCTGAAAGCACAATAGAGTGGACAGTGCTCCCAGGACAAGTTGCTGAGTGCTTAGTTTTTAGGGTGCCCCATTTCTAAATAAGACATTCAAGGAACTGCTCTGTGCTTTTCAGATCATGAAAACATCATCAGAGACTGTCTAGGAACCGCCGAGGCACGTATCATCTCTGCAATCAACTACATTTCCAGCAATAGGAACAGGAAATCTGGGGATTCCCTAAACTCAGAATTTGCTAAATTGATAATTTCAGAAGTGCTCAAATTCTGTAGCAAGAACCATCTGAAATCTTTACAGGAAGTCCTGTTTCGCTGCACCGAAAGATGTGGAAAACATTCAGTGCAGATTTGGCTTGCTTCTGATCTCTTTGACAACCCAGTACAGACCTGTGTTCTTCTATGTCTTCTTGGTCTAATAGGATATTTGTTTCATGTGTTTTCAGCACAGGAGAGTGTGCTGACTGGTTATACATGCATGATAAATTTCAAGAAAAATTATAAACGAAAAAAATAACTTCTTTTTTTGAGAAAGTTTCAAATACCCACAAAAGTCCATAAACCAACCCAATGAAGTTCTACCTATTATTCAGCCTCAACTGCTACTGCTCTGTAGCTGCGTGTCTAATTTTTTTTCTCACATATAATGCTGACACATGATTCTGCCTCTAAGCCATTCACCAATTCATCTTGAAATACAATCTTACCACTAAAACACACCTTGAAAATTAGTCATTCCTTCATGTGGTCAATGGTTTGGATGCTGCTAATGTGTGAGGTTACAGCTGTCTCATGAATGTCTCTCCACATCTCCATTCCTATGTCTGGACTAGAATCAGATGGGTAAGGCTCACAATTGTAATACCCATTATAGAATTGGGACAAGGCTCACCCATTGTAATATTCATTATAGAATCAGATAATTAAGGCTCACACATTACAATACCCATTGTTTTTTATCAGTCTTAAGTGGGGTTGCTTCTCCTTTGGACATAGAAATGTTAATATATAATATCAAGGCACATTTATGGCATTATCAATCTGAAAATTCCAGGATGAGATGCCGATGATCCAGTCATGCTTCTGGAAATATAATTAATTGGAGTGAAGGATGTAGCTTGAAACACGTCCCCATGTGACTTAGGACACTTGGACCAAAAAATACTAGAATCACAGTGTGTCACATCAGCTACGGTAATGTGTGGTCTGACTTTAAGGCCTGATTTTGTTCTCCTTGTCTTTATAATCCGTAGAGCACATGACCCTAGTGTTAGAAGAGTTTCCACAATGTCACAGTAAAGGCCAGCTGCTTCACAGATGTCTGTGTGATTGGGCTGTTGGAATTTTTGGGTCCTATGTCATTGTTATCCAGACGTGACACTACCTATAAATTCATGACAGCAAGCACAGGGGATCCTACATTCTAATCGGGTAGCCAAAGCTTCTGACACCTTGAGCTTGACTGTGCAAGCACAGTGATGTTTGCTTGAAGTTACTTAGTTATTTTTATACATGATTAAGTATACTCATGCATGGTTAAGTAGTTCAGATTGTCCTACACTTACAGCAGTCTCCCTATCAGCCTCCAGAATGCTGAGATTTAGGTATGTACGCACCTTCCTAGCTGTTAAGATTTTAGCCAGAACTTCCCTGAGACATCATGGGTAAGGTGATGTGGGCATTGCTGTAGCACATGCTCTCCCTTCTAGAAATCAGAATTACTTTACAAATTTTGGTTTCTGGGAATACCGAACTGGAGCAGGAGGTGGAGGTGATGAGATTTTTGCGTGATATGAATGTTTGCATGAGTAGGGATGAATCCCACCTCATAGACTTGAGTCTCCCAATTTTTACTTGGAAATGTTGTTTTCTACTCTCTCTCACACCCTTCTGGTCTCTCTTACCTGTAGTAAATAAAGCTGTGGGCCTACTTCCTGCCGCCCGGCCCGCTAGCCACCTGAAGCCCGTACTCCTGGAAATAACACACACACAAATTGTATCCATTTAAACACTGCTCTGGCCCTTTAGTTCTTGTACGATCATTATTGGCTAACTCATACATATTCATTTAACCTATTAATGTGTATTGCTACTTGACTGAGGCTTTACCGGCATGAGTCTAACCAGCGGCCTGTCTTGGAGAGGAGAACCATGGCATCTGCCTCCCACTGCTTTCTTCCTTTCAGTTTTCTGTTCTGTCTACTCTGCCTATGTATGTTCTGACCTATCAGGCCAAGCAGTTTTCTTTATTAATTAGCCAATGGAAGAAACACATATGAAAGATCCTCCTACACTACTCACCTCCGTGTGTGTGTGTGTGTGTGTGTGTGTGTGTGTGTCTTTCAGTTTTTCTGGACAGAGACAGCCCACACATTATGGAATGCCATAATCAAAAGTAAGAACTCAGTGTCTTCAGGGTTTTCAGACTTAAGATTGCTATAGCTACAAGCTCTCACAGAGCACCAAGTGCAGAGATTCCAGAGAGAGACAGCATATTTCTTCCAAGATTTAAACAGTGTCAACCCAATTTCTCAGCCTCTACCAACCAAACACAAACTCTAGTGAGGCTTTGCTTGAAACATGTTACTCAAAACCAGGCACAATGGCTTTACTATACACGCCACTACAGTGTGCATGCAATAGAATCAGGAAGCCCCAGGATGCAAACTCATTAATTTCATAGAAAGTATAATAATGGTTAAAATTGTGCTTGAAGCTTCCAGGCATTTTCAGATGAGTTTGACAAAAGGAATCATGGAAAACCAAGTGACACCCAAGGTACAGTAGTGTTATTTTGATATTTTTGTTACCAAGTAACTGGTCAATGCCAGGAAAAAGATGATGGTGATCATGTCTTTGATAAGTCAAACATATTAAATGAAAAATTAAAATGACATTCCATGCATGTGGGAGTATAAAAGACAGTGGCCTGTTTATGGGACTTGGAGCAAAGAGAAAAGGGTGGCCAGATTATATAATCTATACAGTGGGATTTTCTGACTACTGATGAGGATGACCATCTCCACTGTGATGTTTATTTCCAAAATACCTTTTAAGAGACAATGCAAGCCAACACTTCTCTGTCAAATGTGGCTTTCTGTTTTCTGAGTTTATCTTGTTTGGGGTTCACTGGAGCTTTGTTTTGAAGCAAGGTTTTACCATGCTGCCCAGATGGCCACAAACTCCCAAATTCAAAATATACTTCTGTTCCAGCTCAGATCCACTTGGCAAATATAAAGACAGCCACTGCAGTGATGAGCAGCTGCATGACCTCAAGCTGTTCTTGCTTCTGATGACTTGGTGCCTAATTCTGTCTTTTTCTTTCTTCTGGACAGGTTTTTATGGGAGTCTCTCCAGCTCCTACGTTAGTAGCGCATGAAATGGATTATTGGCCCGATCCTCTTCCAAGTGGGCCACGGAGACATCACCAAAGAAGCGGCAGATGTGATTGTCAATTCAACATCAAAGACATTTAATCTCAAATCAGGTACTTAGTGAGATGGATTCTGTCTCATGCAGGAATCAGTGTGGTAGATCCTTTGAAGAAGTGTTTCTTATAGACAAAACAGTTTGTTGACTAGTTGTTCACACTGTTAACTAATATCTATAAACCTAATTCAATGGGCTCTCTTATAACTGGCAACAATTTTGAAAATGTCTCCTCTGTCCTTACTGCTCTATGATGGGGTGTAAATTGAGACACAACATCTTTCTGGTTGTGGTAACAGTTCTGATTTTCTCATGGAGGAGTCTCCAAAGCAATTTTGGAAGGTGCAGGACCAAGTGTGGAGAACGAATGACTTTGTCTTGGGTAAGGAATGATGCTGCTTCTTGGAACCGGATTGGAAGGGGAAGACTGACTGTGGGGAGGCAGTGAGAAACCACAAGGAAGGGTCTTGGGCTGGAGGACAATGCATTAATTTTTTTTTTGGTTTTCTTTTTATTTTTGAGACCTATGTATTCATCTTAAGATCATATATTTTATGAAAGAATTTACATGTGGAAGAAAGTAAAAAGTAGAAGGTTAACAAATTTCTACGAATGTAGTATTTCATCAAATTTTAACTCATATAAATGGTTCCTCATATAACTGAGACATCTTGCTTCCAAGCACAGATCAGTGTCTGACTCTGAATCTGCTCATTTTTTCACAGCTCAGCAGAATAACAGTGAGTACATAGTTACTGAAGGTGGATCACTGAGATGCAAGAGTATTATTCACGCAGTTGGTGGGAATGACGAAGAGATCAGTTTTGTGTTTTGGAAGAATGAGAAATCAAAGGAACTACTCATCCATTTGCCCACCAGCCATTGGCACAGTGTCTGTAGCCACAGGCTGCCAAGGTGTCTGATCCCTAAGTAAGTCCACTTCCAGGATTTGGTGTTTACTGGGTCTGGGTGATGACAGGGACATCTTCCCTAAGAGTAGACATTTTCCTCACTCCAAGACACCCCATCCACTAGGGAATGAGCAAAGCCTGTGGAATCTTTGGAGGAGGAAAATGAGCAGGGAGCATGATTATGTGCGCACCTGTACTCCCAATGATGGAAGTGGACAGAGGCAGGGAGGAGTGACCTGTGTCCCCACAATTGTTGTCTTCTAGGTTAGTCAAAGGCATCTGCTATAATTTCCTGCCCCAGTGGTGGGTACCATTAACAGGATAATCCAGATGTGGCTCTCAGCTGATCAAACCAGCTTTCCTAGGATACTTTTACATTGCCTATTGTAACATGAACAGGCCTGGCTTGCTAATTGGGGGCTTCTGTCCCACCCAGTACCCCCAACTGTTTAGCCCTCCAAAAATCACACATAGGTTCTCATAAATTATAAGCTGATTGACCCATTAACTCTAGGCCCTTCACTGGCTAACTCTCTGGCATCTTCATTAACCCATTTTTCTGATCTATGTTAGCCATGTTTCTCAGCAACCTTTTTTCAGTGGGGCAGATCACATTCTGCTGCTTCGGTGGTCTGGGCAAGAGTGGGAGGAATCAACTTCCTCCTTCCCAGAATTCTCCTCTGTTCTCATTACATTATTTCTACTTCCTGTCTGGTTTTCCTGCCTATATTTCCTGCCTGGCCAATCAACATTTATTTAAAACATGATTGACAGAATACAAACCATTCATCCACACCAGCCTGTCATGATTTTGGTGCCATTCACTTTGGGCTATTCCACAAGTCTTACTTTGCAGTGGGTTTGAGGGCTTGAGAAACACGATCTGGAACATGTTAAAAGCAGGAGGATCTACTCAACTGTTGCTTTGAATTCTTCTGGGCAGCAAAAATGGTAACAGAATATGGGGAAGAAAAAAGACATCCTGGAAGCTCAGGATAACTAATATGCCTAGAATTATAGATTATAACAAGTATCTACAGTGTGTTGGGTGCCTTAGAATTACCTAGTTTGAATCAGGTCCCCAGAGGTAGCTGGGAGAATCTCACTGATTGATGCATGGGGTAAAATCTATCAGAGGCAGATTGTCTCTAATACGATGTTGTTTTTTCAAGGTGTATTATTTTAATTTCTTGCCTTTTGGTGATCTTATAAAACTTCTTGTAAATCAAGGGAGGAAAGCCACCTGGATTCTGTAATGGGAGGAGAGTTACCCTGGGAGCCAGGATCTACTGGAAATATCAGATATGAATGTCACAAATCAGAATGGGTTTCAGGGGCTATACCTGAGCATTGACCTGTGGACAGCATGGAACAGAAACTCCTCCCACTGTGCTCCAGATGTGAAAACTATTTGATAACGCCATGTTGGAAACTGTACAGCAATTGATGTAGGGCCAGGCATTTTTTTCCTGTGACATCTGGAATTCCTTTATTTATGCAGTTGCCTTCTGCAGGTGGATCTTATCCTTTGTCATTTGTGTGTGTTTTTAAAGGAAGTGCTCAACAGGACCCAGATGCAGTTGCTAAAGCCATAGCTGATGCCATTGAAGAGACCTTGATCCAGAAAACCATCATGCAGGCTGTGAAGAAAGTCAAAGTTGTTATCTTCCAGCCTCATATCCTGGGTGTTTTTTATGACAACATGAAAGACAGAAAAGGCCTCCAGCTCCTCCTCAGCAGTCTCTACTGTCTAAGATCACCTGTGAGGCACTTATCACACATATTCCTCTCAATTTTGGACAGTTGAGGGGAGTAAAAGAAAAATTAACTTTCATTTTCTTTTAGCCTTTTTTGTCTTTTCAAAAAGCACCGCAAACAGAACACTTGTTTTTGGAGAAGAAAATGTGAACAGACAATTTTCCATGTATGTGGCAAAGATGAAGACAGTGTGAAACGCACGATGTTTTGGATACAGAACCTGATCACCCAGGAGCAGCTATCCTATCACAGTGATGATGAGTGTGTCAGAGACTTTGGAGAGAAGGAGTACAGGAAGCTGAGAATGAGCTGCAGGAGCGGCTGAACATCGCCATTGCCTTTGACCAGAAGACACCTTTGATTAAAGTTACAGGAATCAGCAGAGATGTGATAGAAGCTAGAGATGAGATTGAAAACCTGATCAAGGCTAAGAGAAGGAAAGCCAGGCAGACTATGTCCTCACATTTGTGGAATGGCGATATATTGTCAACAACACCACACACTGCTGGCTGTACACACCAATGCAGTTGGAGAACGTACGGCAGGCAAAGCACAAGAGCACTGTTGTCAAAATTAATAATCAGACTTCACAGTGAACTTTTTGAGGACAAACATGGCCACAGGCCCTCAAGGACAGAGTGCTACAGTTCAGCGCAGATCTTAAAAGATGAAGGTAAGTTACATGCTCATGGGTGTCAGTCATTGCTCCAACTTTGATTTGATTATTTTAGAAACACAGCAGGGTTTTGTTGTTTGTTTGTTTGTTTGTTTGTTTTGAGACTGGTTTTTCTGTGTAAGAGTCCTCGTCCTGGAGCTAGCTCTTTAAAACCAGGTTTGCTCCGTACTCACAGAGATCCTACCTATACTTCTCTAGTGCTGGAATTAAAGGTGAAAGCCACCACCCAGTTTGTTTTGTTTTGACAATGTTTTATTATTTAGCCATTGCTGGCCTGGAAATCTTTTGTTTTGTTTTGGATGTAATGTTTCACTAATAGCCATGGCTGGTCTCAAACATAGACCAGGCTGGGTCTCTAAATTCAGAGATTTGCCTGCTTCTGCCTCCCAAATGCTGTGATTAAAGGCATGAGACACACGTGTTCTGTTATATTAAATTTTAAAGTAGTTAAAATTCAAATAACACTAGCAGAATAATTTAAAGATCTTGGTTTCTAAGTTTTTAGAGAATACACTATACAGGTAACAGATCATGGATGAGCCCTCCAACAGCCCAAGATGAACCATCTTAACTGTAACAACAAAGTTAACTTTGCATTTCATCTGGATCATTTATACTGATCAGTTCTCTCAGAAATAATGGCTGTCTGATGCAGAGGTAGAAAAAAAATCATTTCAGAAGAAAAGCTGCCCAAGGTCTCAAGAACAATAAAAAGTCGGAGAAGACAGCCTCATATCTTAGAGACAGCTCTTAGAGTTGGCCTCTGTGTCCATGATGATGACCAAGTGAAGACCCCAACTCTATCCCTGACTTTTCTTTCCTGTGCCAAAGGTTCCTGGCAGTCGCAGAGCGCCTACAGGTTCCCTGTAGATCTGATCCTCAGGTGGAGCGCCTGTCTTGCTAGGCTGACAATTCCTGCCCTCAAACCACATGAGTCCCAAATGCAGCTTCCCACAGACTATATTCATCTTCTGTAGGATCAGTATGAATGGTGAACCCCCAGACTCCCTAAGCAACCCTGGAAGAATGACATATAATATGTGGTGTTCTACAGTCTGCCACAGACAAACCCTAACACCCACCCACCTACCTCTTAAGATGGAGAGGCAAATGAGAAAATACATGTAGACTACCCTCCAGTGGTACAAACTCATGCATGTGCAAATGACAGAGATTAAGTTCAGAACAAGTTAGTAATGAATTTGTTAAATCACATCGTAATAGAGGCTGTGCACTAAATGAAGGTGAATTACAACATGTAGTTAAGCCTCACAATCTAGCAAGACCAAAACAGGAGTAGACAGAGAAGCTCCATCCTTAGGAAACCCTAACTCAGACACATGGATGACTTTTTGTCTTCTTCTGGAGAGGGCGCTGGGAAACAAGTCCTTTCATATGTGTCAGGTAAGAGATCTACCACTGCGCTATCTCACCCACTGTTAAACAAGTTTTTCATCTCATCCTGATACCAATGGCCCATGCTCCTTTGTTTTTACCAACATCCTTTTTAGAAAGATAAGGGAATTTCTTGAATATACAGAATTATGAGAAAATACACAAGAGTTAGAGGGAGGCAGGGTTTTTGTCAAAGCAGACTGGAAAGGTACACAGAGCCCTCAAATGTCTATTTTGCAGCCGAAATCCCTTCAAATTGGAGTGACATGGTTCAGAAGAAATTGCTTGTGGTCAGTCTGCAAACCAGTGATCCTGAGTATATCACGGTGGCAAGCAAGTTCCATAAGACCTGCCAAAAACTTCAACGTAGAGAAGGTAAGTCGTGTGCTGAGCTTTTCTAATGAAAGTTACATAGTTATGGTGATATAACCAATGTTTTGAATAAAGTCACTCATATATGGGTCTGCAGAGGCGGCCCATAGGTCAAGATTTTGTTTTGTGCTCTCAGAGGACCCCAAGTTCCAAGTTTGGTTTCCAGACCCACACTGCAGCTTACAATAGCCTGAAACTGTAGCACCTATCTAGCCAACCTAACTTTGTGCATTATCTCCAGACCAGCAAGACAGCCTTGTCTCTGTGTGTGTTTGTGTGTGTGCATGCATGTGTTCCTGTGTGCATGTGTGTGGAGGAGGGTTAGAGGAAAGAGATTGTTCACACATGTAGAAGTCAGACTATAACTCTTGAGTCAGTGTCCTTCCAACTTTAGGGATCAAACCAAAGGCTACATTCTTCCTGAGCTGTCTTATCAGTTCTAAAAAATATTTCTAAACATAGGAAGCTGTCACTTGCACTGAATTTGTTCTCAAGTAGAATTTTTGCTCATGAAAGACAAAGACGGTAGCTGGCTATCACTTGGCAAGTGCTCTTGGATTCTCCAGAATAACTAATACTTTTTTACTTTATAGATCAAAAGGATCCAGAATCCAGCTCTCTTGGAGGAAGTATCAGCAAACAAAAAAAAAATCATGGATGAAAAGAATGGCCATGAAAGAAATGAGAAACAGCTCTTCCACGGGACGGAGGATAGCTCTATTCACACCTCAACAGCCACGGATTTAACCGCAGCTATGCTGGGAAGAATGGTGAGGAAGGATGAAGTCAGTTTCCTAAAATGGGCTGCTAACTTAGAACTACCCTGGGCCTCCTGTTCATTTCTCACATGTTGGCCAGAGTAGAGTCCATTTTAGCAGTAAAGAGCAATATATGTCTCAATTTCACCCCAAGGGCTTGACTACCTCTGAGGAGGAAAATAAATAATAACAATGATTATGATGATTAAGGAAAATTCATATTTCTTAGCCGATCCTTCCTTTCACATTAGTTGAAACATTGAGCCATCCAGTGGGATTTATATGCTACATTGAACTACAGCATTAAAATGTCTTCTTTGCAGCCACACGCCATGGGAAGGGAACCTATTTTGCTGTCCATGCTTCTCTCCTATTCAGTCAATATACATTCCAGACCAGATGCCAATGGGAAGAAGTATATGGTTACGTGGGTGGGTTCTCACTGGGAACTACACATCTGGAAACCCGTCACTGATTGTCCTCCTCCAAGGGACTCAAAATCTTACTGACTTGTACGATTACTGTCACAGATGATGATAAAAACCCAAGTATGTTTGTAGTGTTCTAGCGGACAACCAAGCATACCCAGAGTATCTCATCACCTTTAGGCCATGACACTTCAGGTCACCTTAATGCATCTGCTGCAAGACAAATTTCAGCTGTTCCCTTTACGCTGTCTCTAAGAAACACAAGGTCTTTCTTTGCCGTGTATGTTTCCTCAGCTGCTCCTCAATGGTGGAAATGAATCTACTTGAGAGCCAATCTAATTGAAAATTTGTATCAGGTACAGGCTGAAAGCTGTGCTGTCACAAATGTGACAGTAACGCCTTCACGGACTTTCAGGAAGTCACACAATTCTCTGTCTACCACCAGTGGAATCATGTTGAAGCGTTACTCATGCCATGAGGACACACAGTGTCACTGAGCCACAAAGTCTGCCAACTGAACAGATCCAGAAAAGAGAACCTCTTTCTTTACGGCTGTCCCAGCCAGGTAGGCTGGATAGCTCCAGGCAGGGCTAGGTACAAACTGGGTGCTGGCATATGGCTCATGGTCAGGTGTAAACTGAGCTACAAGGAGGGGCACAGCTCAGAAGCCATGGCCACATCTGAAATAATTCCTTTTTAATGTCAACCCCAATGTTCTGGCTACTTAATAAATCCCGGAAGACCTGCCATCATCAGAGGAGAAACCATCCACCCTGTGAAAATGAGTGAACACTGAGGACATCTGCTAGCATCTTTCCCATGGCAGGCCAGCTTGGGTGATGACTTCACAGCTAGGCTAAGACAAACTTAGTCAGGTTCTAACTCAGTGTCTACTGGATGGTATCTTTCGTGGTGAGCCAGAACTGAACCCAGGGCTCCTACATAAGCCAGGAACGACTCTACCACTGAGCTTGTGAGCAGCCAGCCCTCTTTTACTCTAATGTTGAGGCAGGATCTCATCAGACTGCCTCTGATATCCTTCCATAGCCTTGGCAGGCCTTGAACTCACTCTTTCCTGCTTTGACTACTTGTCTGAGGCCTGTGCCACCAGACCTTGGATAAAGTTGTCGCTTTTTAATTTTCTCCTGTCAATTTTGAGATACATATTTATTGAGTGCCTAGACTTTGTCTAGTAAAGTGAGTAGAGATGCAGTCACAAACATGACCTTGTTTCTATGAATGGTGCTTTGGGGGAGCTTTTCCATATTTCAGGTTTAAGGGAACATGTTCAGAGCACAAGAAACGCCCTTGTCTGAGCTCACTGACACAGGAACCCTGAGAGCCAGCTTCCTGAGTCTTGGTGCTGGTGTCCAGTCCTTCTGACTCCGCACCACAGAACCTGGCCTTGAGAGAAGCAGGTGCTGTTTCTCAAGCCATCACTCAGTGCCATCATACACTGTTCAAACACATGTGGTCCATCATTCAGTGGCCATCACACAAGGACTATCAATGAGTGGCCATTACTCAGTGTCCATCACATGGTCATTCCACGTGACCTTCACAGCAGTGACTATCACATGATGTCTCATCACACAATGTCCATCCCTCAGTGGCCATCACAGTCGCAAGAATTCTCAGATCTGTAAAGTGACCGATCAGGCTGAGTTTTCCCTTCTTAATTTGGTGTCCACTCTACTCTTTTAGGAGTTCTTTTAGCCAAGGAGCTAGTGCTGTGTGACGTTCTCGCTGGTCATACATCCTGGGTGGGGGAGGAGCAAGTGCTGCTTCCCACCATAGGGATCACCAGGGACTTCAAGTGGAGCCAGGGTCGCCATTGCTACCAGAACAACAGAGGCCTGAACCTGCTGCTGTTTCTAAGTGGCCATACCAGACTGTGGCTTAGAGGGGCTGGCTTCCTCTGCACTGGCATCTGAACTTCAGTACCAACAGCCCTCAGGGAAATGGAATAAAATGAGAGTCTGATTTTCATCTGCTTTTGTCCTCCAGCGGTTTAGTTAACTCAGGTATGGCTAGAACAGCCAGAGGTTACAGTGTGGAATAAAGACTAACCAGCAAATGTCATAGTCACCAGCCTTTTCCTCACTTCTAGTAAAATTACTTGAAAAATGTCTCTCAGTGGAATCATTTTAACCTACTGGGCAAACATGGGGAGGGTAAGTTAGGTCAATGGGACTTACAGTGGACACAATTAGCAGGACAGCACTGAGGGTCCTTAAGGTACTAATGCTCAGTTGGGAAATACAGGAGGGCACCATGAAGGTTAAGGTTCAGAGCCCTTGCATCCAGTGAGCCAGCCTGGAGCCCTTAGATTGTACTGGATAGCTCGCTGTAGGACCACACAGTCTATGCTCCTTGGACACCTGCAGAACGTAAGGAAGGCTCAATTTGTGGTGCCCTCCATGCCGTACAGAATCTGCTTTCAGTGGGCACCTGGAGGATTTCAACAGCCCTAAACTAGCAACCTCACCTGGATTTGGGGCCCAGGAACTCACCCCTTGTATCCTTAAAAAAACAGAATAAAACCTCAACTCAGGGGCCAGAAGGCTCAGTGCTGGGGGACAATGCTTTTACCCTAAAGATTGTTTCTTTTACTTGTTTAATAAAAATGTTGATTGGTCAGTAGCTCAAGTGGTTGAAGTAGAGGCAGAGCAATAAGAACAGGAAAGTTCTAGAAAAAGA
Source organism: Microtus obscurus (assembly GCA_963919715.1). Lineage (NCBI taxonomy): Eukaryota > Metazoa > Chordata > Mammalia > Rodentia > Cricetidae > Microtus > Microtus obscurus. The sequence continues at coordinate 1,423 of CAWTZC010001665.1, read as the reverse complement.
AAGACTGGTCAAAAATTGTCACGACACAGAGGAAGCCATGAAAACATGATGAAGCAAGATGTGTGTGCATCACGAAAAGGTACCAAGCCACTTGGCTAACACAGTCAAGTATTATGGGCTAATATAAGAGTTAATAATTAGCCTGAGCTAATAGGCCAATCAGTTTATAATTAATGGAGCCCTCTGTGTAGTTTATTTGGGACTAAACAGATATGGGACCTGGTGGGACAGAAACTTCTGTCAACAGATCAGTGGTTAAGAGCATTTGTTCTTGCAGAGGACATGGGCTTAGTCTTCAGCACCCACATTGCAGTTCATGGCCACTTGTAACTATAGTTTCAGGGAGCCATGGCCCCTCTTTATGACCACTAGTGGAACTCACACATGTGGAACACATACATACATGCAGGCAAACACACACATTAAATAAAAAAGAAAATCTTAAAAAGACATCCGCTAAACTATTAACTGTACTAATCCATATCCACAGATATCATCAAGAACTACCAGGTAATTAAAACAAAACAAAACCAAAGACTCCAAAACTCTTTTTATAAGTTTTTGAAAGCATTACTTGCCCACACCACGTTACTCTTACTATCAATAAGGTGGGTTGAAAGAGTCTTGCCTGAGACTCAGATACAACTCAGCTTGACACTACAGGAGGTGAGCTCCGATGGCCCCTGCAGAGAGAGTCCAAGGACTCTTTAGCAGTTGGTATTTTTCACTCAGCTCTGGTCCTCTAGAGCAGGATGGTGTGGGAGCCAGGCCATATTGTGCTTCCCTCACCCTCTGCTGCCTCTAAGCCATCAGCTAGGGCCTCACAATTCCTGCAATACCGGAACCTCCCTACTGGCTTCTACACTAGTCTTGAACCTTCCAGGTCTCTTGTATAACACCATTCCTTCCCCAGAGAATGAAAGATCTCCCTACTGTAGAGCATACAAGCTTCTCTGAGCCCTGCCTACACTGAGTCCATTCTGCATCAGTCCATGCCTCCAGAGAACCTAGACTGCCTCGTGAGAAACTTACCTAGAAACAACATTTAAGGAGGAGTTCCATCAAATAATGCGCGCTGCAAAAACTAAAAAGTTTTCATATCCTTTACAATCAGAAGAGCTGCAAACTGTCTGACTCTGTTGTGCTTATAACAGTGCAGTCCGAGAGCACCAGGAATCACCAAGACCTTGTCAGACACTAATGCCCACAGGAGATTGAACCCTGGAGTGATTCTTGGTGTATCTCTTTCTTTTCCCCCTATTCCATACAGACCTCAGTCCTTCAAATGCTTTAATACCCATTGCTGAACCATGCATAACAACCCAAAAATTACCCGAAGAAAGAGATGGAATCAAGTCTAAGAATAGAAAACAGCTTCTGGCCATAACATACCCATGCCATAGGGCCAATGGTGAGCATTGTC
>CAWTZC010001664.1:0-241729 GCA_963919715.1 Microtus obscurus | reverse complement strand
TGTCATAGATTTTTGCAGGTGGATCTTAACCTTATCTTGTGTGTGTGTGTGTGTGTGTGTGTGTGTGTGTGTGTGTGTGTTTTTAAAGGAAGTGCTCAACAGGACCCAGATGCAGTTGCTAAAGCCATAATGGATGCCATTGAAGAATTTATCTGGAAAACGTCAGTGCCGGCTGTGAAGAAAGTCAAAGTTGTTATCTTCCAGCCTCATATCCTGAGTGTTTTTTATGACAACATGAAAGACAGAGAAAGGTCCTCAGCTCCTCCCCAGCCGTCTCTACTGTCTAAGACCACCTGTGAATTGTTCGCTTTTATCAAATACATATTCCTCACCTGATGCTGAGGGGAGTAAAAGAAAATTAATTTTCATTTTCTCTTTAGCCTTTTTAGGCTTTCCAAAGCACACTCCACACAAGCAGAAGACCCTGTTTTTGGAGAAGAAAATAGAGCAGACAGTTTTCCAGGTATGTGGCATAGATGAAGACAGTGTGGAACGCACGATCTCCTGGATATAGAATCTGATCAACAAAGAGCAGCTATCCTATCGCAGTGATGATGAGTGTGTCAGAGACTTTGGAGAGAAGGAGTACAAGAAGCTGAATGAGCTGCAGGAGAGGCTGAATATCGCCATTGAGCTGGACCAGAAGACACCTTTGATTGAAGTTGCAGGAATCAGCAGAGATGTGATAGAAGCCAGAGATGAGATTGAAAACCTGATCAAGAGCATCCGATTGGCTAAAGAGAAGGAAAGCCAGGCAGACTATGTCCTCACATTCGTGGAATGGCGATATATTGACAACAACGTCACACACTGTTTCGACAAAATAGCTACCATGCAGTTGGAGGATGCAAGGCAGGCAAAGCACACGAGCACTGTTGTCAAAATTAATAATCATGACTTCACAGTGAACTTGAGGACGAACATGGCCACAGGCCCTCAAGGACAGAGTGTCACAGTTCAGCGCATCTTAAAAGATGAAGGTAAGTTACATGCTCATGGGTGTCAGTCATTGCACCATCTCTGAGTTTAACATTATTTTAGAAATTCAGTAGGTTTTTTTTTCTTTTCAAAATAGAATTTATCTGAGGAACAACCCTAGCTGTCCTGGAATTAGCTCTTGTTAACCTGGCTGGGCTCAAACTCAGAAATCCTACCTCGGTCTCCCAAGTGGGGTTAAGGGTGTGTGCCACCACCACCCAGTTTGCTTTGTTTTTGACAGTATTTTACCATGTATTCATGCTGGCCTGAAACTTTTGTTTTGCTTTTGAGACAGCGTTTCACTATGTAGCCATGGTTGACCTAGAAGGTGGACCAGGCTGGGCTCAAATTCAGAGAATTGCCTGCTTCTGCCCATGCACATCTTTTCTTTCATGAGTCAAATGTTACTGGGTACCAGGTCAGAAAGTGGCCTCCAGATTCCCTGTGAATCTATCCCCAGAAAGAGTGACTCACTTGCTATTTATTCTTTACTGGCCTTGAACTCATGATACCCTTATCATTACCTCTACCATTAAAGTGCTAGGATTTTAAGTGTATACCACCATTCCCAGACTAGAATCATGGCTTCTAATAACCAAATGATGTTCTATAGTAAAAGTTATGCTGCCTACTTTTGAGGTCTGAATAACTTTCACCCATCAACAACCAGCTATTCCAGATGTCAGACATAACTGCTCAGATCCTCTATTCTTATTGGAATAAAAACAAACTTTTTCTGGAAGACACAACACACATGTCCATTCACTCAGATAGAGAGCCCACAGGAGAACAAAGCCCAACATGGTGAACCAATGACTTTTATTAAGGGTCTTACAGGAGTATGGGTGAGGGGTTACTTAGAGGAGCAGAAATGTCTCAAAGGCAGCTGCATCAGCAGAGCGCAGCCCAGCTCTCAAAGCCATGACTCTGGAGCACACAGCAAAGGCTGCAGGCAGCTCAGCAGGTTGGAGAGCGTCTTTTCCAAGTAGTGCTGGTCTAAACCTCTTCCATGCAACTCGGTTGATTTCTGATTCTTTCAGGTACAGGTCTGGTGTCATAATTGCAGCTTGTCTTCTCTAAGAGTCAGTGCTGCATTTCTTAGTCTTCCTTGCAGCTCTGTCCTGCCAGTCTCAGAGCGACTCTCAGGAGTCTTTATGGATTACTCTAACAAGGGGAACCTAGTGAATCTAATCAGGTTATGTGATTGCCCAGAGAGGACACTGGGGGTCGTCTATAAGTTCTCTCTCATTTCTATTGGAATGTGTGTTTCATGTCTCCCCTGAAGCTAAGGAGAGAGTGCTGAAAAAGAGAGACCATGACATGGTGATTGATGGCAAACCTGTGACCATTTTCCTAGAAACCACGAAAAAGCCAGAAGAGGATCCGAGATCCAGTCCTTCATTTTTGGCAAAGCAAGCTAAGGCTCCATGTTCCAGATGTCCATCTTTGGCAGAGCCAGCTGAGGTTCCAAGGTCCAGACGTCCATCTTTGGTAGAGCCAGCTGAGTCTGTGAACTTCAGACCTCCATCTTTGGCAGAGCCAGCTGAGTCTGTGAGCTTCAGACCTCCATCTTTGACACAACCAGCTGAAGCTCCAGGATTCAGACCTCTATCTGTGACACAACCAGATGACGCTCCAGGATCCAGACCTGCATCTTTGGCAGAGCCAGCTGAGGTTCCAAGCTCCAGATGTCCATCTTTGGCAGAGCCAGCTGAGTCTGTGAACTTCAGACCTCCATCTTTGGCAGAGCCAGCTGAGGCTGCAAGCTCCAGCCCTCCATCTTTGGCAGAGCAAGATGAGGTTCCAAGCTCCAGATCTCCATCTTTGGCAGAGCCAGCTGAGGCTGAAAGCTCCAGACCTCCATCTGTGAAACAACCAGCTGAGGCTCCAGGCTCTAGTACTTCATCTTTGAAAAAGACAACTGAGACTACAAGATCCAGACCTCCGTCTATGACAAAGACAGCTGAGACTACAAGCTCCAGACCTCCGTCTGTGACACAGACAGCTGACGCTTCAAGCTCTAGACGTACATCTTTGACAAAGCCAGCTGAGCTCCACACAAGCAAGATGCCCACAGCATTACCTTCTAGTTCCTGCCCACCGTCTCCACTACTAGTGAGGCCCCAGAAGTCCATTCCTGGAATCCAATGGGAAATAAAGAAGTACTTTGAGAGCCAGGATTCAGGCGGCGGGGAGTGCAGTGTCCAGCCCGTGGGTCCCAGTGCTCCTGACACCTTCGAGGTGAACTTCTTAGAAAGGGCAGGTGAGTTGGGACAGCAGAACAGGGCCAGGGTTGGGTGCAAAGGCAGCCATGCAGGTGTCCAAACAGACCCACTCATGCTTCTAAGGAGAGCCCACGGTAGTGTGGCACTGCCTATTTGAGCCACTGCCACTCACAGACATCCTCCAACCCACAGTGGAGAACAGAGCCTTAGATGTGCCCAGCCCTTGACCTGGTTTGGCTGCTTCCAAGGAAGAGCTTCCATTTGCTATCTGAGTTGCCCAGTTACCCAGCAGACAGTCTTGAGGGGAGAAAGGGAAGTTGGGATGAGGATTGGAACAGAAACCAAGGGTCTTGTGCTAGTTAGGCAAGTACTCCACCAACTGAACGACACCCAAAGCACCTTTCTGTTGTAAATAATGCTTCCATTGACTTGTTTCTAAGGAATACAAAAGTAATATATGATCACTTTTTGAAAAAAGCCAAAAAAAATTGCCTTGTGGTACACTGTGGGAACATTCTCATGTATTTTTTTTATGAATCAGCTAATGTTTGTACATTTAAATCATTCTAAGCTTTTGAGTTATTAGTTTGCAGGGGTTTCCCAACTTAACTATATAGGAAGTATTATTTCATGTCATAAAAATTAGAATTTGAGACCATTACAGAAGCATAGGTTTGGCGTCACCCCTTTTGAGACAGTCTCACTATGCATTCTTGGCTGGACTTGAACTCATGATCCCCTTACCCTCACCTCTACAGTTAAATTGTTAGGATTCCGGGTGTATAGCACTGTGCTCAGAGTAGAAACATGACTTCTAATAAACAAATGATATTCTACAGTAAAACTCATGCTGCCTTCTTTTGAGTTCAGAATAACTTTCTTTCATAAAAACCTGCTATTCCAGAATGCCAGACACAACTGCTCAGGGCCTCTGTTCTTATTGGGACACAAAACTCTTCCTGGGGAGACACAACACACAAATCCACTCCCCTCAGATAGGGAGCCCACAACAGACCAAAGCTCAGCTTGGTCAACCAATGACTTTTATTGGGGTTTCTTACAGGAGTGTAGGTGAGGGGGTTTCTTTTTTTTATTGATTTTATTGAGCTGTACATTTTTCTCTGCTCCCCTTCCTTCCTTCCTCTCTCCTCCCCTTCAACCCTTTCCTGTGGGCCCCATCTCCCAATTTTCTCAGGAGATTTGTCTTTTTCTACTTCCCATGTAGATTGGATCCATGTATGTCTCTCTTAAGATCCTCATTGTTGTCTAGGTTCTCTGGGATTGTGAATTATAGGCTGGTTTTCTTTGATTTATGTCTAAACGTTACTTATGAATGAGTAATATGATATTTTTCTTCCTGGGTCTGGGTTACCTCACTCAATATGATGTCTTCTAGATGCATCCATATGCCTGCAAATTTCAAGATGTCATTTTTTTGCTGTGTAGTACTCCATTCTATAAATGTAGCACATTATCCTTGTTCTTTCTTCAGTCAAGAAGCATTTAGGTTGTTTCCAGGTTCTTGTTATGAAAAACAATTGCTGCTATGAACATGGTTGAGCACATGTCCTTGTGGTATGATTGAGCATCCTTTGGATATAAACCCAAAAGTGTTATTGCTGGGTTTTGAGGAAGGTGGTTTCCTAATTTTCCCGAGAAATTACGATACTGATATCTCAAGGGGCCATACCACTCTCACTCCCACCAGCAGTGCAGGAGTGTTTTCTTTACTCCACAACCTCTCCTGAATAAGCAGTCATAAGTGTTTTTGATCTTGCCCATTCTTAGAAGTGTAAGATGGAATCTCAGAGTTGTTTTGATTTGCATTTCTCTGATTGCTAAAGATCTGAGCAATTCCTGTCTTACAGCTATTTTAGATTCCTCTACTGAGAGTTCTCTATGTAGGGCTATATTACATTTTTTTCATTGAATTGTGTGTTTTTTTTTTCTTCAAGGCAGGGTTTCTCTGTAGCTTTTGGAGCCTGTCCTGGAACTAGCTCTTGAAGACCAGGCTGAACTGTAACTCACAGAGATCTGCTTGCCTCTGCCTCCCGAGTGCTGGGATTTAAGGCGTGTGCCACCATTGCCCAGCGGATTATGTGTTCTTTCAATGTCCAATTTCTTGAGTTCTTTTTATATTTTGGAGATCAATCCTGTGTCTGATGTGGGGTTAGTGAAGATCTTTTCCCATTCTGTAGGCTTTCATTTCTGATTTTGTTAATTTGGATATTCTTTCTCTGCCTTTTGATTAGTTTGAATAATGGTTTGTCTCTTTTGTTGATTTTCTTGAAGAACCATTTCTTTGTTTCATTGAGTCTTTGTATTGTTTTCTTTGTTTCTATTTTGTTGATTTCAGCTCTCAATTTGATTATTTCCTGCCATCTAGTTCTCCTGGGTGAGTTTGCTTCTTTCTGTTCTAGAGTTTTCAGCTGTTCTATTAACTCACTAGTGTGGGATTTTCCCAGCTTCCTTATGTAGGCATTCAATGGTATGAACTTTCCTCTCAACAGTGCTTTCATTGTGTCCCATAAATTTGAATATGTTTTGTGGTCATTTTCATTAAATTATAGGAAGTCTTTAATTTTTTTCCTTTATTTCTACCTTGACCCATTGATGCTTCAGGTGAGCATTGTTTAATTTCCATATGTTTGTGGGCTTTCTGGAATTAGTGTTGCTGTTGAATTCTAATTTTAAGCCATGGTGATCCGATAAGATACGGGGATTATTCCAAGTTTTTTGTATCTGTTAAGGATTTTTTTTTTGTTACCTAGTATTGGCCAGTTTTTTAAATGGTTCCATGAGGTGCTGACAAGAAGCTATATTCTTTTATGTTTGGATGGAATGTTCTATAGATGTCTGTTAAGTCCATTTGAATCATAACATCTGTTAGTTCCCCTATTTCTCTGTTAATTTTTTGTCTGACAGACCTGGCCAGTGGTGAGAGGGGAGTGTTGAAGTCTTCCACTATTAGTGTGTGGGGTTTAATGTTTGATTTAAGATTTAGAAGTGTTTCTTTTACAGATGAAGGGGCCCTTGTATTTGGGGCATAGATGTTCAGTATTGAGATTTCCTCTTGATGGATTTTTCTTGTGACTAATATGAAATGCCCTTCTTTGTCTCTTTTGATTGATTTTAGTTTGAAGTCTGTTCTGTTAGATATTAGGATAGCTACACCAGCTTGTTTCTTAGGTCCATTTGATTGGAAATTTTTTTTCCAACCCTCTACTCTGAGGCGATGTCTGTCTTTGAGGTTGAGGTGTATTTCTTGTATGCAGCAGAAGGATGGATTCTGTTTTGTATCCAATCTGTTATCCTATGTCTTTTTATAGGTGAGTTGAGTCCATTTATATTAAGGGATATTAATAACCAGTGATTGCTGTCTCCAGTTATTTTAGTTTTTGTTGTTGGTGAAGTTATTTTTTTTTAATGTTTTTTCCTTCTTTGGGATTTGCTGCTGTGAGATCGTCTATTGTCTGTGTTTTTGGTGGTGTAGCCAACTTCCTTGGGTTGGAGTTTTCCATCTAGTACTTTGTGTGTAGGCCTGGGATTGTGGCTAGGTATTTGTTAAATCTGGTTTTGTCATGGAACATCTTGTTTTGTCCTTCTATGGTGGTTGAAATCTTTCTGGGTATAGTAGTCTGGGCTGGCATCCTTAATGGTCTCTTAATGTCTACATAATGCAGGACCTTCTGGCTTTCATTATTTCCATTTGAAGTCAGGTGTAATTTCGGTAGGTCTGTCTTTATATGTTACTTGACTTATTTCTTTTGCAGCTCTTAATATTCTTTCTTTATTCTGTATGTTTAGTGTTTTGATTATTATGTGGCAGGTGACTTTTTTGATCCAGTCTGTTTTTATGTTCTGTAAGTTTCTTATATCTTCATAGGCATATCTTCTTTTAAGTTGGGAAAATTTTCTTCTATAATTTTGTTAAATATATTTTCTGTCCCTTTGAGTTGGACTTCTCCTTTTTCTATACCTATTATTCTTAAGTTTGCTCTTTTCATGGTGTCTCATACTTCCTGGACATTTTGTGTTAAGGCTTTGTTAGATTTCATGTTTTCTTTTACCACTGAGTCTATTCCTCTGTTGTATCTTTAGTGATTGAGATTCTCTCTTTCATCTCTTAAATTCTTATTATCTCTTAAATCTCTTAAATGCTGCTTATGCTTGCATTTGTGGTTCCTGGTTGTTTTTTCATGATTTCTGTTTCTATAATTCCCTCGGCTTGTCTTTCCTTTGTTGTCTCTATTTCAGTTTTCAAGTCTTGAATAGTTTCTTTTATATATTTGATTGCTTTTCTTGGTTTTCTTTAAAGAATTTGTTGATGTTTTCCAATTATTTGTTTGTCTTTTCCTCCATTTATTTGAGAGAATTTCCTCTTTACGGGCCTCAAACATTCTCCTAATGTTATTTCTTAAGTCATTTTCTTCTGCTTCATTTATATTTAGTTGCTCAAGTCTTGCTGTTGTAGGGTCACTAGTTCTTACTGGTGTTGTGTTGCTCTTTGTGTGGTGTTGCTTGCATTCTTACCTCGTCTACCCATCTTCTCCTCCGATTGGTGTAGGTGGGGCTGTCTATGACACTGGTGATCAATTATACAGGTGCCAGTGGATCCAAGGCTCAGATGGTTGCTCCTCGTGGTGCAGTCAGGATCATGGTTCCAGTAACCCCATTGGTCCCTTGGTGTTCCTGGAGGTTACCTGGCACTCCTGTGGTTGGCTCTGCTATACCAGGGGTCATATGTGCCTGCTCCCACGGAGATAGCTTGATTGGAGCTCTGGCAGAGGTTGCTGGCTCAGGCCTGCTACTTCAGAGGTCACTAATTCACTCCCAGTCTGGCAGAGGTCTCTGGTTCAGGACTGCTCAGGTAAGGAGTCTTTTACAGAAGCAGAAATGACTTTAAGACAGCTACAGCACCAGAGCCTAGCACAGCATGGGTGACAGCTCACAAAGCTGTGACTCTGGAGCACACTGCATAGGCTGCAGGCAGCTCAGCAGGTTGGAGAGCATCCTTTCCAAGTAGCTCTGGTCTAAACCTCGTCTAGGCAACTCGGTTGGTTTCTGATTCTTCCATGTACGTGGTCTGTTGTCATCATTGCAGCTTGTCTTCTCTTAGAGTCAGTGCTGCTTTCCTGAGTCTTTCTTGTGCTCTGTTCTGCTGGTCTCAAAGGAACTCTCAGCAGTCTTTATTGATAACTCCAGCAGGGTGGGTCACCTAGTGAATTTGATTGGGTTCAGTGACTTCCCAGAGAGGACACTGGGGATCATCTGTGAGTTCTCTCTCATTTCTGTGTGAATGTGTGTGTTTCATGTCTCCCCTGAAGCTAAGGAAAGAGTACTGAAAAAGAGAAAGCACCAAATGGTGATTGATGGCAAACTTGTGACCATTTTCCTGAAAACCACAAAAAAGCCAGTGGAGGATCCAAGCTCCAGACCTCCATCTTTGACACAGCCAGCTAAGACTACAAGCTCCAGACCTCCATGTTTGAAAAAGACAGCTGATGCTTCAAGCTCCAGACCTCCATCTTCGAAAAAGACAATTGAGACTACAAGCTCCAGACATCCATCTGTGACAAAGACAGCTGAGACTACAAGCTCCAGACCTCCGTCTTTGGCAGATCCAGGTGAGGCTGCAAGCTCCAGACATTCATCTTTGGCAGAGCCAGATGAGGCTGCAAGCTCCAGACCTCAATCTGTGAAACAACCAGCTGAGGCTGCAAGCTCCAGACCTCCATCTTTGGCAGAGCCAGCTGAGGCTGCAAGCTCCAGACCTCCATCTTTGACCCAATTAGCTGAGGCCCCAAACTCAAGACCTCTATCTTTGACACAACCAGATGAGCCTCCAGGCTCCAGTCCTCCATCTTTGAAAAAGACAGCTGAGACCACACACTCCAGACCTCCGTCTGTGACACAGACAGCTGACGCTTCAAGCTCTAGACGTACATCTTTGACAAAGCCAGCTGAGCTCCACACAAGCAAGATGCCAACAGCATTACCTTCTAGTTCCTGCCCACCGTCTCCACTACTAGTGAGGCCCCAGAAGTCCATTCCTGGGATCCAGTGGGAAATAAAGAAGTACTTTGAGAGCCAGGATTCAGGCGGCGGGGAGTGCAGTGTCCAGCCCGTGGGTCCCAGTGCTCCTGACACCTTCGAGGTGAACTTCTTAGAAAGGGCAGGTGAGTTGGGACAGCAGAACAGGGCCAGGGTTGGGTGCAAAGGCAGCCATGCAGGTGTCCAAACAGACCCACTCATGCTTCTAAGGAGAGCCCACGGTAGTGTGGCACTGCCTATTTGAGCCACTGCCACTCACAGACATCCTCCAACCCACAGTGGAGAACAGAGCCTTAGATGTGCCCAGCCCTTGACCTGGTTTGGCTGCTTCCAAGGAAGAGCTTCCATTTGCTATCTGAGTTGCCCAGTTACCCAGCAGACAGTCTTGAGGGGAGAAAGGGAAGTTGGGATGAGGATTGGAACAGAAACCAAGGGTCTTGTGCTAGTTAGGCAAGTACTCCACCAACTGAATGACACCCAAAGCACCTTTCTGTTGTAAATAATGCTTCCATTGACTTGTTTCTAAGGAATACAAAAGTAATATATGATCACTTTTTGAAAAAAGCCAAAAAAAAATTGCCTTGTGGTGCACTGTGGGAACACTTTCATGTATTTTTTTTTATGAATCAGCTAATGTTTGTACATTTAAATCATTCTAAGCTTTGGGGTTATTAGTTTGCAGGGGTTTCCTAACTTAACTATACAGGAAATATTATTTCATGTCATAGAAATGAGAATTTGAGACCATTACAGAAGCATAGGTTTGGCGTCACCCATTTTGAGACAGTCTCACTATGCATTCTTGGCTGGACTTGAACTCATGATCCCCTCACCCTTACCTCTACAGTTGAATTGCTAGGATTCCAGGTGTATAGCACTGTGCTCAGAGCAGAAACATGACTTCTAATAAACAAATGATATTCTACAGTAAAACTCATGCTGCCTTCTTTTGAGTTCAGAATAACTTTCTTTCATAAAAACCTGCTATTCCAGAATGCCAGACACAACTGCTCAGGGCCTCTGTTCTTATTGGGACACAAAACTCTTCCTGGGGAGACACAACACACAAATCCACTCCCCTCAGATTGGGAGCCCACAACAGACCAAAGCTCAGCTTGGTCAACCAATGACTTTTATTGGGGTTTCTTACAGGAGTGTAGGTGAGGGGGTTTCTTTTTTTTTATTGATTTTATTGAGCTGTACATTTTTCTCTGCTCCCCTTCCTTCCTTCCTCTCTCCTCCCCTTCAACCCTTTCCTGTGGTCCCCATCTCCCAATTTACTCAGGAGATTTTGTCTTTTTCTACTTCCCATGTAGATTAGGTCAATGTATGTCTCTCTTAGGCTCCTCATTGTTGTCTCGGTTCTCTGAGATTATGAATTGTAGACTGGTTTTCTTTGATTTATGTCTAAATGTTACTTATGAATGAGTACATATGATATTTTTCTCCCTGGATCTGTGATATAGGTGGGTCTTCTGTCTATATGTTAATTTCATTGGTTAATAAATAAACTGCCTTGGGTTTTTGATAGGGCAAAACTTAGATAGGTGAGGTAGACCACACAGAATGCTGGGAGAAAGAAAGCAGAGTCAGGCAGTTACCATGAAGCTCCGGCCCAAGATGGATGTAGGTTAGAATCTTCCCGGTAAGCTACTACCTCGTGGTGCTACACACATGAATAGAAATGGATTAATCAAGTTGTGAGAGTTAGCCAGTAAGAGGCTAGAGCTAATGGGCCAGGTAGTGTTTAAATGAATATAATTTGTGTTGTATATTCAGGTATTAAGCTAGCCATGCGGGAGCTGGGCAGGACGAAAAACAGGCCTGCTTGCCTCATTACTAAAGGTCTGGGTTACTTCACTCAATATGATGCCTTCTAGATGCATCCATATGCCTGCAAATTTCAAGATGTCATTAGTTTTTTTCTGCTGTGTAGTACTCCATTCTGTAAATGTAGCACATTATCCTTGTTCTTTCTTCGGTCAAGAAGCATTTAGGTTGTTTCCAGGTTCTTGTTATGAAAAACAATTGCTGCTATGAACATGGTTGAGCACATATCCTTGTGGTATGATTGAGCATCCTTAGGATATAAACCCAAAAGTGGTATTGCTTGTCTTGAGGAAGGTGGTTTCCTAATTTTATGTAAAATTGCCACACTGATATCCCAAGGGACTGTACCAGCTTGCATTATCACCAGCAATGCAAGAGGTATCCCTTTTCCTTACAGCATCAGTGTTTTTGATCTTGGCCATCCTTACAGGTGTAAGATGGAATCTCAGTGTTGTTTTGATTTGCATTTCTTTGATTGCTAAATATGTTGAACATTTCCTTAAGTGTCTGTCAGCTATTTTAGATTCCTCTGTTGAGAGTTCTCTGTGTAAGTCTATACTACATTTTTTATTGGAGTATGTGTTCTTTTGATGACCAATTTCTTTAGTTCTTTGTATATTTTGAGGATCAATCCTTTGTCTAATGTGGGGTTAGTGAAGATTTTTTTCCCTTTGTGTAGGCTGTTGTTTTGTCATGTTGACCGTATCTTTTGCTTTATAGAAGCTTTTCAGTTTCAGGAGATCCCATTTATTAACTCTTTCTCTCAGTCTCTGTGCTGCTGGGGTATATTTAGGAAGTGGTCTCCTGTGCCAGTGCGTTCAACTGTATTTCCCATTTTCTCTTCTATAAGGTTCACTGTGGCTGGCTTTATGTTGAGGTCTTTGAACCATCTGGACATGAGATTTGTATATGGTGATAGATGTGCATCTATTTTCATTCTTCTACATGTTTATATCCAGGTATGCCAGCACCATTAGTAAAAATGCTTCCTTTTTTCTGTTTTATATTTTTTGCTTCTTTGTCAGAAATCAGGTTTCCATAGCTGTGTGGATTAATATCTGGGTCTTCAATTCGGTTACATTGGTCCTCCTGTCTGTTTTTATGCCAATACCAGGCTGTTTTCAGTACTGTAGCTCTGTAGTAGAGTTTGAAGTCAGGGCCTGTGATGCCTACAAGTTCCTTTATTGTACAGAATTATTTTGGCTCTCTTGCATTTTTTGCTCTTCTATATTAATTTGAGTAATGTTCTTTCAAGTTCTGTGAAGAATTTTGATGGGATTTTGATGGGCATTGCATTGAATCTGTAGATTGCTTTTGGTAAGATTGCCATTTTTACTGTGTTAATTCTACCTACCCAAGAGCTTGGGAGAACTTTCCATTTTCTAGTATCTTCTTTAATTAATTTCTTTCTTCAAAGATTTAAAATTCTTGTCATATCATACAGGTCTTCCACTTGTTTGATTAAAGTTACTCTGAGATATTTTATGCTATTTGTACCTATTGGGAAGGGTGATATTTCTCTGATTTCTTTCTCAGCCTAATCATCATCTGTGTAAAGAAGGGCTACTGATTATTTGAGTTAATCTTGTATCATGCTACATTACTGACAGTGCTTATGAGTTGTAGAAGTTCCTCACTCAGGCCTGCTACCTGAGAGGTCGCTAATTTACTCCCAGTCTGACAGAGGTCTCTGGTTCAGGTCTGCTCAGGCGAGGGGTTTCCACAGGAGTAGAAATGACTTAAAGACAGCAGCATCACCAGAGTCCAGCCTAGCTCACAAAGCTGTGACTCTGGAGCACACTGCATAGGTTGCAGGCAGCTCATCAGGTTGGAGAGCATCCTTTCCACATAGCTCTGGTCTAAACGTCTTCCAGGCAACTTGGTTTGTTTCTGATTCTTTCAGGTACAGGTCTGGTGCTATCATTGCAGCTTGTCTACTCTTAGAGTCAGTGCTGCTTTTCTGAGTCTTTCTTGTGCTCTGTTCTGCTGGTCTCAAAGTCCTTCTTCTGAGGGACTCTCAGCAGTCTTAGTGATTAATCTAGCAGGGGGGAACCTAGTGAATATGGTCAGTCTCAGGGACTTCCTCAAGCTATTTTAACTGGTTTACCTTCTGTCTTTAGGCGCTTATCTTCAGGACAGAATGATTTGATCCTGAAGAAATTTAGACAATAGTCCTACATCATAGGGTTTGTCCAACTAAATAATACAACATAATATATATTTTCAGAGTGCTTACCTTGTATTAGGGATGAAAGTCGATTACAGTCATCTACAGTCATCTACAGTCTATGGAAGGCTAGGTGTGGTGGCATATGCCTTTAATACCAGTACTCTGGATGTAGAGATAGGCAGAAGTTTGTGAGTTCGAGTCCAGCTTTGTCTATTTAGGGAGTTCCAGGGCAGTAAGGACTCCATAGTGAGACCATATCTCAAAAACAAACAAAAAGCACATGGGAGAATATGGGTAGATAGTATGAAAGTCCTAAGCATATAAAGGACATCTCTGGATTTGGTGCCTTCAGAAGTTCCTAGAATTAACTCAGAGAGGACACTGAGGGTTATCTGTAAGTTCTCTCTCATTTCTGTGTGAATGTGTGTTTCATGTCTCCCCTGAAGCTAAGAAGAGAGTTCTGAAAAAGAGAGAGCACCAGATGGTGATTGATGGCAAACCTGTGACCATTTTCCTGAAAACCACGAAAAACCCAGTGGAGGACCAGAGACTCAGACCTCCATCTGTGACACAGTCTCTGGATGAAGCATTGGGTTATGAATCTGATGATGCTATTGTCCAGATGGTGAGTGTTGACGGAGGAGCTGGCACTGATGCTACAACTGCCCCTGTGGTCACTGCTTTTGCCCATTTGGTCCAGCAGCCTTAGCTGGGCACTAGCTGTGAGCCAGATGCTGCTCTAGGTACTGGGCACCTAAGGTGAATAAACAGGGACAAGATTCCTGTCCTCGCCGGGCGATGGTGGCGCACGCCTTTAATCCCAGCACTCGGGAGGCAGAGGCAGGCGGATCTCTGTGAGTTCGAGACCAGCCTGGTCTACAGAGCTAGTTCCAGGACAGGCTCCAAAGCCACAGAGAAACCCTGTCTCGAAAAACCCAAAAAAAAAAAAAAAAAAGATTCCTGTCCTCATGCAGCCTGTATTGGGGTAACAGGACCCGAAGACTGTAAGCAAGTAAATGAACTGAGGAAAAGTACTTCAAAGGCAGAGATGTGCTAGGAGAATAAAAAGAAAATGTAGTTTTGTCTCTTAAGAGGAACAGGGTGAAGGCATGCAAGAGGAAGATGAAAGACTTTCTTGCTGAAGTAACATTTAGCCCGAGGTTTAAATGATAAGGCACCTGCCATTAAAAAAATGCATTCAACAAAAAGATAGGTACTGCTTAAGGTGTGGCAGGCACTGTCATAGGGCTGGGGACACAGGCACTATGTGGACTGCTCTTAGGGCCTTGACATTGAGTAAGGGAAACAAAGAAGAGTAAACAGATGTATAGTAGAATTCTCTCCAGTGACAAGTGCGGGAAGAATAAAGGGGGATGAGAACAGTGACAGAGCCACCATCCTAAACAGGTGTACACACACAAACCCCCATGATGCTTCATCTAGAGAACATGAGTACATTAAAGGACCTGGTGTGGGGTCTGAGGAAACGCTGAAGGAAGACCCCAGACTCAAACAATGTGTAAGAGCAAGGAGTGTTATTATAGTGTATGTGAGGCCGTTCACCTGTACAAAATGACGACTGGTGACAGTTAGGTCACCTCAAATATAATTGCTTAGTTAGACAACAGTTACATTAGTACATTTTTAATTGGCTGTGGTTATAGTTTTACCCTTTGAGGCATACTTGGGCAAGGCAGGGTATGTTTTAGGGAGATTACAGGAACTGTCCTTTTTGGTCACTACCTTGAGGTATTGTAGGAGCTGCCTCAGGCCTGGTGCTTGCTGTCTCCTTCATTGTCCTTTTAGAAAACTGAAACTCAGGCTCAACTGTAAAATGGGAAAACTCAGACCTTTCTCTAGCTTCCGGGTTTTGTAGTAAGAACATTCTAGGCTGAGGGAAGCACATGCACAGGCCTCACAGGAACTGAAGCTCAATGAAGCAAGAGGAGGGGGAGGCAGTGAGCAAGGGAGAGAGCTAAGGACGGGAAAGGTACTGTGAGACAGGTGTAGGATTTTAACTCCAGTGGGGAACTTCACCTGATATTTTTGAGTCTCATGATAAGGGATCTTGATTGCACTTTTTAAAAGATTTATTTATTTTAGTGTATGAATGGGTGCTCTACCTGCATGTAGGGCTTATGCTAGAAAGGAGCATCAGAGCCCACTACTGATGGTTGTGGGAACTGAACTCAGGTCCTCTGGAAGAGCAGCAATGCTCTTGACTTAAAAAAAAAAAGCACCCAAATACAAACTTTGTGATATATCAAGTCAATGATTTTAATTGTTTTGCCTAATCAGCCTCCAGAGACAAAGAAGTATGTCTTCAAAGCATGGGACTATCCGCATTGTCTGAGGAGAGATTAAATGAGGATCAAGAGACACCCATGGATATCGACAGGAATGACACAAATGCAGCTTCACCTCGTCGCAGAGGTTCTGCTGACAGCTCTGGGGCCTCAAAGGTGAATGATAATGAAGATTCTTGTGCCATCTGCATGGAGACCATTAGCAACAAGCGTGTGCTCCCTAAGTGCAAGCATGTATTCTGCTCCTCTTGTATCACCAAGGCCTTGTCAATCAAGTCTGTCTGTCCTCTGTGTCAGACATCCTACGATATCTATAAAGGGAATCAGCCACAAGGAACCATGATTTTCACTACTTCAAGACAGTCACTTCCGGGTTATGAAGACTGTGGCTAAATTGAGATTCAATACATTATAGAAAATGGCATCCAAACAGTAAGTGTACCAGGGAACGTGAGTTTCTTTTGGCTCTGCTAGAGTTACCAGCACCCAAGGGGTCGTCCTGTAGCCCCTTAGGTGCTGATTTCCCGGGAACTCATTAGTGATTGTGGTAAGGACATAATAGCCAGAGGCCACACTGTTTGCTTAGCACTTGGATGTCTTTTCAGCTGTTTCAACAGTGTTGGGGCTGAACCCGACCCTTGTGCATGCCAAGCAAGCACTGCCAAGCTGTGCATCTAGACTTTCATGTCCTTTTGAAGGTAGAGACCATGTGTCAGGATGGGAGGAGTTGGGTGGATACGACTGTAACCTGAAGAGGAGAACTATGAATTATTCAGAATATGAGCCAAACAGCATTTTCTTCTTGGTTTTCATAGGATTTACCTATAATGCACATACCTTTAGTATAGTAAATTTCAGAGGCATGCCATTTTTTATTTAACATTTTCCTTTCCTCATACAGGATGAGCACCCAAATCCAGGAAAGCCATTCCGTGGAACACGATGAACTGCATACTTGCCTGATAATCAGGAGGGAAGAAAGGTCTTGGGTCTGCTCAGAGAAGCCTTTAACAAAAGGCTGATTTTCACAATACAAGACTCTCGAGTACCAGGAATGTCTGATGTCATTACATGGAATGGCATCAGTCATAAAACATCCACATTTGGAGGACCAGGAAAGTAAGAGCCCTTTGAAATATAATGGGTACTAAACAAAGTATAGGGGTGTTAAGTGCTGTGGTTTGAGGCTGCGGTATGAAAAGGCATTCCAGCAGTAGATGTTAGCCCAGTGTCTTAGCTAGGGTTTCTGTTGCTGTGATAACAAAAAGCACCTAGGGAAGAAAGGGTGCATTTGGCTCATATCTTCTGAATCACAGTCACTGAGGGAAGAGGAGGCAGGAACTCAAACCAGGCAGGAAACTGGAGGAGCTGATGCAGAGGCCGTGGAGAAATGCTACTTCATGGCTTATGGCCCATGGCTTGCTCAATCAGCTTCCTTATATCCACCCATGACCACCAGCCCAGGACTGGCACCACTGACAATGGACTGGGCCCTTCCCACATCAATCACTAATTATGAAAATGAGCCAGGTGGTGGTAGCACATTCTTTAATTCCAGCACGAGGAAGTCAGAGACAGTCAGATCTCTGAGTATAAAGCCATCCTGGTCTACAAAAGCTAGTTCTAGGACAATCTCCAAAGCTACAGTGAAAACCCTGTCTCAAAAAAACAAAAAAAAAGAAAGAAAGAAAGAAAGAAAGAAGGAAAAAATACTAATCTATAATGATAACTTCAAAGAGAAAAAAATGGTTCGAGCTGGGCAGTGGTAGAATATGTCTTTAATCCCAGAATTTGGGAGGCAGAGACAGGTGGATATCTGCGTTAGAGGCTGTCTTGAAAAAAAAAAATGATCCCTCCAACCTTCTACTCTGCCATTCATAATGTATGACTTGATTATTAAATTTTGCATCAAAGCTGAGCAGTGGTGGTGCACAGCTTTAATCCCAGTACTCAAGAGACAGAGACAGGTGGATCTCTAGTTGGAGGCCAGCCTAGTCTACAGACAGAATTTCATGACAGTCAGGTCTACACAGAGAAACGTTGTTTCTATGCCCCCCAAAATGCATCAAAATTTGGCTTTCAGAACCCAAGATGAATGGTGCCCAAGTTGATTTAATTTTAGTGTTTCATATCAATTCGAAAGGTAGATCCTAAGAATACTTGCTTTGCCTTTTTAAAAAAATATTTGTTTCTATTTACGTTTTTGCTTTGCCTACATTTATGTCTGTGTGAGGCTGTCAGATCACCTGAAGTTACAGACAGGTGTGAGCTGACATGTGGGTGTTGGGAATTTAACCAGGGTCTTTTGGAAGCAAGTCAGTGCTCTTAAACTCTGAGCCATGTCTCCATCCCAGGCCAGCCTAGTCTACATAGCCCAAGTTCCAGGACAGCCAGGGCTACATAGTGAGACCCTGTCTCAAAACAAACAAAGCAAATTTGAGGGTAGACAGAAATAAAGACATCTAGCATCACCCTCTGACCTCTAAATGCACATGTATATACATTCACACGTACACACACACACACACACACACACACACACACACACACACAGAAAAGTCATTGTTCTCTGGGTCCTGCAAGTCTAGTCAAACAGTTCAGGCAAGAGCTGCTTTTTTCCCCAAAGTGGCTAGCAAACTCCATAAGGAGTCTCTTGGATGCTCATCATCCTCTTCAAGTAGATTAGTGCTGCCAGGAGCAGATGTTTCTCACTGTAATGAAAAGTCCTAAGTTCTTAAAACATTTTAAATGCCACATCCTGAAGGTCTTTGATAGTTTTGAAGAATACCTATCTAATTGAAATATATCTCTATATATCTAGAAAACCTAATTATCATGACTACATCTTTGGCTAATATAGATCATTATCTATTAACCTATATTTCTTACCTATACATTACATTTTAAATGATCTGCACAAACACAATAACTTGATCAAGAGCAGAAATGTATATATATATATATATATACATATATAACAAAATTGATCTTAAATTTGTATCAATAAACCAAGATCCATACCATTGCAAAGTATTGATCTCTATATCATATCCCCCTTTAAATGTAAACAAACATTTATAAACAATATTTGGGAATTTGAGTGTAGTTCTCTCCAAACTGTTTGCTGCTTTTGGGGGGACAAAGTAATTTTGAGGGGTGTTTATAGTGATGTTTCAAGAGTCTTGATCTATCAAACTACATTAGACTGGAATGAATCCACAGGTTCTTATCCTTTATAGAAATAAAAACAGAACTTCTTTTCCAAAGCAACAATTTTTCTTTCGACCCAAATTTTGAAGTAGCACCCCACACGATGAAATATATCTCTGTACTTAGCTCCTTCAAGTCAAAAAATTCAATAATATACATAATCCAGATTCTCTGTGTATATTCCATCTTTACATGGCTTGTTTTCCTTTACTCCTCTAATCTATGACTGTCTGTACTCTGTCTCTTTAAAGACTTTGTCTTATTTT
Organism: Microtus obscurus; assembly: GCA_963919715.1. NCBI lineage: Eukaryota > Metazoa > Chordata > Mammalia > Rodentia > Cricetidae > Microtus > Microtus obscurus. The sequence continues at coordinate 222,690 of CAWTZC010001664.1, read as the reverse complement.
TTTAACCATGAGGGCTGTGAGTTGTTAAAGTCTCTGAAGGGTTTTCTTCTCCTAATTTTGGGTTGGTCAGTTTGATATAAGACAGGAAGACTGATGGGTCCACACTGTTGTATACACTCGTCCTGTCCCCACTGTGAATGTACTGAACCAGTCCCTCAGTGGTGGGGCACTACTGGCAGGAGAAAAAACCGACAAGGCCTTTGTTTTAGGCTTTTGTCTCAGATCCAGAGGGAAAGGAGGAAGTCAGACATCTTGGTAGTTCTCCATCTTCATTAGTTAGTCGTGGCCCCTCTCCCTATCTGTTTGTCTAACTCCAAGTCCCTCAAGATCACAGCTTGGTGGGTGGAGCTGACACCTCAGGGCTATGCGTTTCTCTCTTTGGAGATTTAGGTGTGGGAGTCACACTTTTTCCTCAGTCTGGTGTGTCCAATACATTCTTTGGCCTGGTTTCCATATATGTTTGCAATATGTCCAAATTCCAATCCTAATTTACCCCCAATAAATGTATATGGTAGCACACTTTCTACTCGCAGGGATCAATTATTCATCTGTCTGTGCTGCATGGGTGGTGTGGGACAATTGGTGCAGTGTGTGTGTCCATACTTCCCACTATCTTCAAAGTAGAGTCAAAGACTGCATGTAAATGGAGCATCTGAGAACAAACCTCAGTTTGAAAACCCCCTGTCCACAGTAGGGTGTAACTTAGAGCAGGACCTGATCACAACATCTCTCTCTCTCACCACTTATGTTTGGATTTTTTCTCTACTTATAAAAATTAAGTTTATTAGATGTTATAACTATAATTCTGCTGGCCTGCCCTGTCTTCTGGGTACCCTGTCTCTTTTAACAGACAAAGTCTGCTCGCTCCCTATCTTCCCCTTCCCAAGGAGGCAAGTTGAATAAATTTCTCTCTCTCTCTCTCTCTCTCTCTCTCTCTCTCTCTCTCTCTCTCTCTCTCTCTCTCTCTCTCTCTCTCCTCTCCCTCCCTCTTCCTTCTTCTTCTGAAGAGGGAACCTCTGCCTTTTCTTATTCCACACTTTCCTTTTTCTTCTCTTTCCGTTTCCCTCTATCTCTCTCACTCTTACTCTTTTCCCTCCATACCCCCTTACCCTTACTGTTTTTGTTTTTTAATAATTTCAAAAATCGATATTATTTTTATTTATATTTTTATCATGTTTGATAGGGAGAGATGTCAGGGGCCAGACAGACAGAGATGGAGGAGGCAAGAAAGCAGGATATACAGTTTGAAAGAAAATTAAAAATTCCAAGATAAAACATAGAGGAATATAAACAGGCTAAATTAAGTTATAAGAGCCAGTGGGACACGCATAGGATAAGGCTAAGTTTTTGTAATTAATAGGAAGTCTCTGTGTCATTATTTGGGAACTGGCTGATGGGACAGAGGAAGAACTTGGCTACAATGGTGTCAAAGACAATACCTTTCTTTTTGCCTTTTCAATTTTATTATTATCTTATGCATGTGAGATTTTTTTGTTGTTGTTGGTTGCCTACATGGCTGTCTGTACACCACACAGATGCAGTGCCCTTAGGGGCTGAAAAAGAGGGGCATTGGACCCTCTGAAACTGAAGTTACAGGTGGTTGTGAGATGCCATATGGGTGCTGGGAATTGAACCCAGATCTGGAAGAGCAGCCAACTGCTGAGCCATCTCTCCAGGCTCTTCCTGTCTTCTTAATTATAGTCATCTTTCTGAGATAAAATGGTATCTCATGCTTTTCTTTGCTTTTTTCCCTTTCTTCCATTTTGAGACAGGATTTCTTCACCCAGGCTGGTCCTTGATCGTTAATAGAAGTCTGCCAAAATATACGTTTACTCTGTCCTACTGGTTTTTTTTGACTCATCCTCCATGCGTAATTCATCATTTAGACCAGTATTACTTTTTTTTAAATTTTATTTATTTATTTATTTATTAAAGATTTCTGTCTCCTCCCCACCGTCACCTCCCCTTCCCTCCCCCTCCCCCAATCAAATCCCCCTCCCTCAACAGCCCAAAGAGCAATCAGGGTTCCCTGCCCTGTGGGAAGTCCAAGGACCACCCACCTCTATCCAGGTCTAGTAAGGTGAGCATCCAAACTGCCTAGGCTCCCACAAAGCTAATAGGTGCAGTAGGATCAAAACCCCATTGCCATTGTTCTTGAGGTCTCAGTAGTCCTCATTGTCTGCTATGTTCAGCGAGACCGGTTTTAACCCAGGCTTTTTCAGACCCAGGCCAGCTGGCCTTAGTGAATTCCGATAGAACATCCCCTTTGTCTCAGTGTGTGGGTGCACCCCTCGCAGTCCTGAGCTCCTTGCTCGTGTTCTCTCTCCTTCTGGTCCTGATTCGGACCTTGAGATTTCAGTCCGGTGCTCCAATGTGTGTCTCTGTTTCTGTCTCCATTCATTGCCTGATGAAGGTTAATATTCAGGAGGATGCCTATATGTTTTTCTTTGGGTTCTCCTTCTTATTTAGCTTCTCTAAGAACCCGAATTATAGGCTCAATGTCCTCTATTTATGACTAGAAACCAAATATGAGTGAGTACATCCCATGTTCCTCTTTTTGGGTCTGGCTTACTTCACTCAGGATAGTGTTTTCAATTTCCATCCATTTGCCTGCAAACTTCAAGAAGTCCTTGTTTTTTACTGCTGAGTAGTATTCTAATATGTATATATCCCATACTTTCTTCATCCATTCTTCAATTGAAGGGCATCTAGGTTGTTTCCAGGTTCTGGCTATTACGAACAATGCTGCTATGAACATAGTAGAGCATATACTTCTGTTGTATGATACGCCCTCTCTTGGGTATATTCCCAAGAGTGGTATTGCTGGGTCCATGGGTAGGTTGATCCCGAATTTCCTGAGAAACCTCCACACTGCTTTCCAGAGTGGTTGCACAAGTTTGCATTCCCACCAGCAATGGATGAGTGTACCCCTTTCTCCACAACCTCTCCAGCAAAGGTTATCATTGGTGTTTTTGATTTTAGCCATTCTGACAGGTGTAAGATGGTATCTTAAAGTTGTCTTGATTTGCATCTCCCTGATCGCTAAGGAAGTTGAGCATGACTTTAGGTGTCTTTTGGCCATTTGAACTTCTTCTGTTGAGAGATCTCTGTTCAGCTCAGAGCCCCATATTATAATTGGGTTGATTAGCCTTTTACAGTCTATTTTCTTGAGTTCTTTATATATTTTGGAGATCAGACCTTTGTCAGTTGCGGGGTTGGTGAAGATTTTCTCCCAGTCAGTGGGTTGCCTTTCTGTCTTGGCGACAGTGTCCTTTGCTTTACAGAAGCTTCTCAGTCTCAGGAGGTCCCATTTATTCAATGAGGCCCTTACTGTCTGTGCTGCTGGGGTTTTACGTAGGAAGTGGTCTCCTGTGCCCACTTGTTGTAGAGTACTTCCCACTTTCTCTTCTATCAGGTTCAGTGTGTTCGGACTGATATTGAGGTCTTTAATCCACTTGGACTTGAGTTTTGTGCATGGTGATAGATATGGATATATTTTCATTCTTCTACAGATTGACATCCAGTTTTGCCAGCACAATTTGTTGAAGATGCTCTCTTTTTTCCATTGTATACTTTTAGCTCCTTTATCGAAAATCAGGTGCTCATAGGTTTGTGGGTTAAAGTCAGGGTCTTCTATTCGATTCCATTGGTCAACTTCTCTGTTTTTATGCCAATACCAAGCTGTTTTCAATACTGTAGCTCTGTAATAGAGTTTGAAGTCAGGGATGGTAATGCCTCCAGACGTTCCTTTATTGTATAAGATTGTTTTGGCTATCCTGGGTTTTTTGTTTTTCCATATAAAGTTGATTATTATCTTCTCCAGCTCTGTGAAGAATTTTGATGGGATTTTGATGGGGATTGCATTGAATCTATGGATTGCTTTTGGTAGAATTGCCATTTTTACTATGTTGATCCTCCCAATCCAAGAGCAAGGGAGATCCTTCCATTTTCTGGTGTCCTCTACTATTTCTTTCTTCAAAGACTTAAAGTTTTTGTCAAATAGATCTTTCACTTCCTTGGTCAGGGTTACCTCAAGATATTTTATGTTCTTTGTGGCTATCGTGAAAGGTGATGCTTCTCTGATTTCCCTCTCTGTTTCTTTATCCTTAGTGTATAGGAAGGCAACTGATTTTTTGGAGTTGATCTTGTATCCTGCCACATTACTAAAGGTGTTTATCAGCTGTAGAAGTTCTTTGGTAGAGTTTTTGGGGTCGCTTATGTATACTATCATATCATCTGCAAATAACGAAAGCTTAACTTCTTCCTTTCCAATATGAATCCCCTTGATCCCCTTATGTTGTCTTATTGCTATTGCTAGAATTTCAAGCACTATATTGAAGAGGTATGGAGAGAGTGGACATCCTTGTCTTGTTCCTGATTTTAGTGGGATGGCTTTGAGTTTTTCTCCGTTTAATTTAATGTTAGCTGTTGGCTTGCTGTAAATAGCTTTTATTATATTTAGGTATGACCCTTGTATCCCTAGTCTCTCCAATACCTTTATCAAAAAGGGGTGTTGAATTTGTCGAATGCTTTTTCAGCATCTAATGAAATGATCATATGGTTTTTTTCTTTCATTTTATTTATATGGTGGATTACATTGATAGATTTGCGTATGTTGAACCAGCCCTGCATCTCTGGGATGAAGCCTACTTGATCATAATGGATAATTTTCCTAATGTGTTCTTGGATTCGGTTTGCCAGTATTTTATTGAGAATTTTTGCGTCGATATTCATGAGTGAAATAGGCCTATAATTCTCTTTCTTGGTTGGGTCTTTGTGTGGTTTTGGTATCAGGGTAACTGTGGCTTCGTAAAAGGAATTTGGCAATGACTCTTATGCTTCTATATTATGAAATACATTAAGGAGTATAGGTATTAGCTCTTCTTGGAAGTTCTGATAGAATTCTGCATTGAAACCATCTGGTCCTCGGCTTTTTTTGGAGGGGAGATTTTTGATAACAGCTTCTAGTTCTTCACGACTAACCGGTCTATTTAGATCATTCACCTGGTCTTGATTTAGCTTTGGTATATGATACTTATCTAAAAAGATGTCCATTTCTTTTGCATTTTCCAGTTTTGTGGCATACAGGCTTTTGTAGTAAGATCTAATGATTCTCTGAATTTCCTCTGTGTCTGTGGTTATGTCCCCCTTTTCATTTCTGATCTTATTTATTTGCGTGTTCTCTCTTTGTTGTTTAATTAGTTTGGATAGGGGTTTGTCGATCTTGTTGATTTTCTCCAAGAACCAACTTTTTGTTTCATTAATTTTTTGAACTGTTTTCTGTGTTTCTATTTTGTTGATTTCAGCCCTCAGTTTGATTATTTCTAGTCTTCTACTCCTCCTGGCCGCATCTGCTTCTTTTTTTTCTAGAGCTTTCAGGTGTGCTGTTAAGTCCTCAATGTATGCTTTCTCTGTTTTCTTTAAGTGGGCACTTAGTGCTATGAACTTTCCTCTTAGCACTGCTTTCAACGTTTCCCATAGGTTTGAGTATGTTGTCTCTTTATTTTCATTAAAATCAAGGAAGACGTTAATTTCTTCCTTAATTTCTTCCTTGACCCAGGTGTGGTTTAGTAGTTGACTGTTCAGTTTCCATGAGTTTGTCGGCTTTCTAGGGGTAGCATTGTTGTTGCCTTCTAACTTTAATCCGTGGTGATCTGATAAGACACAGGTGGACACTGATATATTTTTGTATCTGTGGAGGTTTCCTTTGTTTCCGAGTATGTGGTCAATTTTCGAGAAGGTTCCATGAGCTGCAGAGAAGAAGGTATATTCTTTCCTGTTTGGGTGGAGTGATCTATAGATGTCTGTTAAGTCCAATTGGTTCATTACCTCCAATAATTCTCTTAATTCTCTATTAGGTTTCTGTCTGATTGACCTGTCCATTGGAGAGAGAGGTGTATTGAAGTCTCCTACTACTAGTGTGTGTGGTTTAATGTCTGCCTTCAGTTCTAGTAATATTTCTTTTAGATAAGTGGGTGCTTTTGTATTGGGGGCGTAGATATTCAGGATTGATACGTCATCCTGATGACTTGTTCCTGTTATAAGTATAAAGTGTCCATCTCGATCTCTTCTGATTGATTTTAGTTTGAGGTCAGTTTTGTTAGAGATTAATATGGCCACACCTGCTTTTTTCTTAGGACTATTTGCTTGAAAGACCTTTTCCCAACCCTTTACTCTGAGTAGATGCCTGTCTTTGTGGTTGAGATGTGTTTCCTGCAAACAGCAGAATGTTGGATCCTGTTTTCATATCCAATCTCTTAGCCTGTGCCTTTTTATAGGTGAATTGAGACCATTTATATTAAGTGATATTAATGACCAGTGGTTGTTTACTCCAGTTATTCTTATTGTTTTTGGTAGTAGAGTTTATGTGTCTCCCTTCTTTGAGTTGTGCTGGTGAAGGGACTCTAGATGCCTGAGTTCTTGTATGCAGTGTTGACCATGTTGGATTCCTTGGGTTGTGATTTTCCTTCTATTATTTTCTAAAGGGCTGGATTTGTGGCTATGTATTGCTTAAATTTGTTTTTATCCTGGAATGTCTTGGTTTCTCCATTGATAGTGAACAATAGCTTGGCTGGGTAAAGTAGTTTGTGTTTGCATCCATGGTCTCTTAGCTTCTGCAGTACTTCTATCCAGGACCTCCTGGCTTTCATGGTTTCCATAGAGAAGTCAGGTGTAAGTCTGATCGGTTTACCTTTATAAGTTACTTGGCCTTTTTCCTTTGCAGCTCTTAATATTCTTTCTTTAACCTGTATATTCTGTGTTTTGATTATTATATGGCGAGGGGATGTTTTTCTTTGATCCAATCTGTTTGGTGTTCTGTATGCTTCTTGGATATTCAAAGGAATTTCTTTCTTTATGTTGGGGAAGTTTTCTTCCATAATTTTGTTAAAAATATTTTCTGGGCCTTTGAGCTGTGACTCTTCTCCTTCTTCAATTCATATTATTCTTATGTTTGGTCTTTTTATTGTGTCCCATATTTCCTGCATGTTTTGTGATGAGGATTTGTTGGCCTTGCTGTTTTCTTTGATCAGTGTGTTTATTTTCTCTATGGTGTCCTCAGAATCTGAGATTCTTTCTTCTATTTCTTGTATTCTATTGATTATGCTTGTTTCTGTAGAATCCACTCGTTGACCTGGGTTTTCCATATCCAGCTGGTGCTCAGCTTGCATTTTCTTCCTTGCTTCCCTTTCAGTTTTCAATTCTTGAACTGTTTCCATTACCTGTTTGATCGTTTTTTCTTGATTTTCCAGGGCATCATGTATGTATTTATTCATTTCTTCAAACTTTTTGTCGTACTTCTCCTCTATTTCTATAAGGGTGTTTTTTACATGTTGTTTAAGGGACTCTATTGCTTTCATAAAGTTAATTTTTTTCCACTTCTTCTGTGTTAGGGTGTTCAAGACCTTCTGTTGTAAGATCATTGGGTTCTGGTGTTTTCATGTTGTTTTTCAGATTATTGAGTGAAATTCTGCCTTGGCGCCTGCCCATGTCCTCCTATCAATGCTACCTAAACGGTCTTTTAAAATTGGAACAGGTTTCTCTGCTGGCCAGAGGGTCCTCTTACAAATTGCCCCTGCTCTGTTTCCTGGCTCCTGCCAGGGGCCAAGATTCCTGTCACCCCTCAGTAGGGTCTTCAGGGACAGGACCTGGCTCCTCGTCTGCCCGGGACCTCGTCAACCAAAGGCCTACCTCCTTGATTCAATTGTGGTGGGGCGATTTGCTCTCGGTGTTGTGCGCTGGTCCCGCCGCCTGCGTCCTCTGCTGCCGTCCGGTTGCAGCCTGTGGTTGCAGCCTGTGGCTGCAGCCTCTGGCCTACGTCGCCCGCCCGCGTCTCCGCTCTGCCGGCGCTCACGTCTCCACCTCTGCCGGCGCCCGCGTCGCGTCTCCGCCTCTGCCGGCGCCCGCGTCCCCAGTATTACTTTTTACAGCAGAAACTGGAGCTTTTAATTTTCTTGGTGAGGCACGTTCTTCACTGTGACTGGGAATGACTGGGCCGCTGTTGGCTTGGGGGCCTGCGAGAGGCCCCTCAAGGAGTTTTCCGATGATATCAGGTTGCCCTGTCTGTCTGTTGTTGGCCTGCATTCGTTGGACCAATGCCGGCCTTTACCGCATCTCCTACAAATACCTGAAGGCTGAGGTCTCCTATTTTTGTCATTCCCAGAAGAGATATTATTCCTAGAAATTCTTTGCCTGCAATCCCTTTGCAAATGTCCTAATTTACCACAATTAAAACACCTGGCAGTTTGATGTCTCCTCATTGCTTTGGAAATTGCTTCTCCTACCCAAGATTCATCATTATAGCTAAACGTCTCAACAGTCATCGTATGCTGAATCCATTCATCCATAGGTGCTGATCTAGACTTTAAAGGCCCAATTATCTTTTTGCATTCTATGTTTGCATTCTCAAAAGCTAGAGATTCAAGAAGTATTCGTCTAGCTTCTGGATCTGTTACCCCTATGTCCAGAGCCTTAATTAATCTTTGCAAAAAGTCAATAAAGGATTCTCTCTGTCCCTGCCTAATCCTGGTATATAATTCAACCATTTTTGCTGGATCTTGCATCCTATTCCAAGCATTTAAAGCTGCTTGGTGACATAGACACAGTACTTCTTCGTCATAAAGAGCTTGGACCTGTGGATCAGCATACTCTCCTGCACCAAGAATTTGATCTTGGGAAACCTCAACACCTTTTGCTCTTCCTTGCTGTTCCATATGTTTGGATTCTTCTCTGAAATAGATTAAAAACATCAAGGAAGGTCCATTATCTAAAACTGCAGATACTAACTGATGGAAATCATAGGGGGTAGCTCTAGCATTAGAAGCCCAAGTCCTTATCATTTCCTTAACATACGCAGAGTGCAAGCCAAAGTTAGCAATAGCTTGCTTAATTTCTTTCAGATCATTCATTGCTATTGGCATCCATCTAGCTTCTTTGACTCCCTTTGAGCCTTTAGAAGTTGACGCTTTGTCAGAATTAAGTATAGGGTATGTCGCTAAAACCCTGGGTAAGCCAGTTCTAATAGCTGGTGGAGGCATTGTATCCTGTCTTTGTGCCTCCTTACTCTGTTCACCAGTTCCAATAATTTCTTCAATCTTTTCAAATCTTTTTATCATTGTCTCTCTTAAATCCTGAATCTCCTGACCTGTATATGTTTCTAGTGATTTCACTGAGGTATCAATTTTTTGGTCCCCATTCTGCACCTGTGATTCCAAAGCTTTAAATTTTTCCTTCAAAGATAACATGTCCTCCTTAAACTTTTCTTGTATATCATGTAGATTCCCATCTTAGAGGTACATTCTGTCTGTTACCTTATTAAAACTTTGTGATAAAGTCTGAACGTCAAATTCAACAGCCTGAACCCTTTCAGGTAACTTTTTAGTACCCTTGGATATGGAATCAATTTTGTCTATCATAGTATCCACTTGTTCAGATAACCTCTGATTTTCAATAATTTTAATCCTGTCAATTAGTTGTTTATTATTAGTTCATAAAGATTCTATCTTTATTAGGAGTGCCATTTCTTCTGTTCATTATTAGTTTGTAAAGATTCTATCGTTCTTAGGAGTGCCATATTCTTCTATTCATTATTGGTTCATAAAGATTCTATCGTTCTTAGGACTGCCATATTCTTCCTTAATGATAGAATATAGAAAAGAAAACTGAAACCTAGTAACAAGCAAATTAAGGTATCCCCATAATCATATAAACCTTGTATGATGTAATCCATTGTATTAGTAAATACAAATTTACTAATCCATTGTATTAGTAAAAACAAAGCAGTAAAATTTGCATTAGAAATGAAAACTGCCATATTACCTATTATCCAGCAGGTGGCGCTGTTGCTGAGTAGCGACAAAAACAGGGTCCTGTTTCAGTGTCTGCCTTAATAGATGTTAAAAACTGGAAAATGCGAATTTCTCAACAAAGCAAATGTAATTAAATCAATTCCATAGACGGAACCAGAAACCCAGAATCCAGGGGTAGAGAAGAGCAACCTGGAAGCCGCCTATGCCTCCATGTGACAGAGTTGCCCCAAGGGGTTGCAGCTTTTGCCAACTGCTTGTGCTCTGGTTCCCGCCACTCAAGTGCTGCGCTTGCAAGGCAGATTTAAAAACAACTCAGAAAAGAGCAAACCACGCAGGCAGAGACTACGCGGGCCTATGGAGTTTAAATCCACATGGGGAGGCAAACGATAGGGTGCGTGGGGACTTGAAGTCAATCTGAGGTGTCTAAAGGGAAAATATAAAGAACTGCAGCAAGAAAAGCTAGCTCCACGCACAAGGCACAGGCTGCAAGGCACAGTCGGCGGCTGAGGGAGGAAGGGCTCACGCCAAGCCGAGCTGGCGGCAGGCAGCTGAGCAGGGGAAAGAGGGGTCCTAAAACCAAACGTTCGGGCGCCAGATGAAGGCGTAAGTCACAAACAATTCCACACCAGTTTGGAATTATAATTAATAGGGTAATATTTATTTAAAGGGGAAAAAACTTACAGATCACTGTCCCAGACAACAGCCCTCTGCGCAATCAGGAAGGAGTCTAGTTGCCAGAAAAGAAGCAGGAAGCAAAGAGAGCAAGGAGGGAGGTGGCCGCTTTTTTAAAGGGAGAGACCACACCCCAATGGGCTGGTATCTCTGCAGTTATTGGCTGGAGGAGCGGAAGGACTTCCCGCAACACTGTGTAGCCTTGGTTGGTCTAGAACTTGCTATTAAGCTAAACTGGCCTCAAACTCACAAAGATTTGCCTGCCTCTATCTCCTGAATTCCATGATTAAAATTGTGCCCCTGTGTCCAGTCCACTGCATGTATGTCTGGTACCTGCAGAAGTCAGAGAACCCAAGGAACTGGAGTTACACAGTTATGAGTCACTATGTGGGTATAAGGATTTGAACCCCTGTCTTCTGCAAGAATAAGAAGTACACTTAACCGCTGAGCCATCACTCCAGCCCCACATCTTTTAATTTTTATTTTCCATTTTGTGTATATGAGCGGTTTGCCTGTATGCTTGTCAAATGCAGGCCTCTGACAGTGACACCCACCCCTATTGCTCCTCCGTGCTCTCTGCTTACAAGACAACCTCAGTGGAGGAGCTTTCACCAAGTGCTTCAGCTGCTGTGAAATCTGCCAGGTCGTCTCACTGTAGTGAACTGAAATTCCTCTGAAACCATGAGCCAAAGTAAGGCCTTGCTCTCGCATGTGGTTTCTGTCAGGTGTTCTGTCCCAGTGACTAGAAAACAACCAGTGCTAGTTGTATTACAGCATTGGTCAATAGTGACATTTAAGGATATTTTCTGGTTTATTCGCTTGCCTTTTGTGCACTTTATTTTGATGACCAAGACCGGTTTGTTGTTGTTGGATTTTTTTTGTTTTTTTGTTTTTTGTTTTTTGAGACAGGGTTTCTCTGTAGCTTTGGTGCCTGTCCTGGAACTAGCTCTTGTAGACCAGGCTGGCCTCGAACTCCCAGAGATCCGCCTGCTTCTGCCTCCTGAGTGCTGGGATTAAAGGCGTGCCTCACCTGTTGTTGTTTTTGTTTATTTGTTTTGTAGATATAGGGTTTCTCTGTGTCACAGTTCTAGTTGTCCTGAAACTAACTCTTGTAGACTAGGCTGGCCTTGAACTCACAGAGATCTGCCTGCTTGTGCCTCTTAAGTGCTGGGATTAAAGGTGTGTGCCACCACCACCTGTCATATACACAAGTTTTTATATTACAATTTAAAAAAATTAAATCATAGCATTTGTGAGGAAGTGGATGGAATTGGAAATCACATAGTAAATGAAATAAACTATTTTCAGAAAGATGGATGCTACATGCTTTTTCTTTAAAGTGTAACATAGATTTAAATTATGTATTTGTAGATATTTGTATGTGTTTGCATTGTAAAAGAAGAACAAGAGAGGAACAAGTCTTTCTGTTGTATTATTTTTGAGATAGTGTATTATGTAGCTCATGCTGGCTTCTAACTTATCCTGTTGTGAAGGATGACCTCGCTGGCTTTACGTGGTTCTGAAGGTCAAACTCAGGCAGTTGACCTTCTAGATAGTACCTCTTGCAATTTATACAGTCTTGGGAGTAAGAGTTCTTTTTTATTTTTATTTATTTATTTTATGCATATAAGTGCTCTATCTGCATATACACTTTTATGTCAGAAGACAGCATCAGACCCCACTTTAGATGGTTGTGATCTACTCTGTGGTTGCTAGGAATTGAACTCGGGACCTCTGGAAGAGCAGTCAGTGCTCTTACCCACTAAGCCATCTCTAGCTCCCAGAAGAGCTCTTAAGGGAGGGAAGAGAAAAAAAAGAGAGAGATGGTAATTAAATATATAAGACATGAAAGCATGAAGTGGGGGGTGTTTAGGGGGCCAGCAAGAGGAAGACAGAGGGATGGGGGAGAGCAATAGGAAAGGGGGATGAATTAGAACTAAATAAAATAGTATATATGCATGAAAATGCCACAATAAAACCCATTACTTCAGATGCTAATGTTATGCCCAGATCCGTGAAGTCCCCCCAGAACCAACAAGGAGACCCAATCCTTTATGTAAAAGAAAAGAGCCTTTATTTTATACAAGTTTTCAAACTTGGTCTCTCCATGTGTCCAGCATATTGGAATAATGGGAGAGCCCTGAGCTCTGTTAGAATTGGGGTTTTATAGTAGTAAAGTTTGCAGTGAGGGATTGCTAAAGTTTAGGAACCCTGATTGGCTGACATTTGTCTAGGGGCGTCCTGGTGGATGCTGGCAGGTAATCTTATCTACAATGGTTGAAACATTAGGAATTTCCTTTGGATGGTGTGTTCTTGGGTGGTACTCAGGTAATCTCAGTTAGTGGTCCTTCCAGCAACCAGATATTACCTCAGGGTAAACTACTGAGACTCAGGCCTCCATTAAGCTTCTCATGACTCCGTCCCACCATTCCTATTAAGCTCATCATGGCTGAGTCCTATACTAACTTTAAAAATTAATCATAATTTTAAGAAGAAATGGGCCTTACTCTTAAATGACTTGCTCAGTTTGAACAGCTAGCAAATGAGACAGCATTCTAAATTACACATCTTGAGTTCTGACTTTGAGTCCTCGGGCATTGAGGGAGTAGGTGCCCCATTGGCCTGTCTACCTGGCTTTTCCGAGATGGCTGTTAGAAAGGCTAGAAAGGATTCCAGAAAGACAGGGGCAGAGTCAGCTTCCCTTCACAGTGAGGTAACTAGCAGTTTTCTGTAGGACATATTCAGGGAAACCTGAAATCTAGGACAATCAACCACCCAGGGACTCAAGGACTGCTGTGTTCAGTGCAGTTGTCCTGGGTCACTCTCCACAGAGGTACATGAGTTGGCAGGAGACATCAGAAGCCTTAAGCTATTTATTATTTATTAATCCTGTCACTTGCAACTGGACATTTGTGTTGATGAATACTGGATTCTACTCATCAAGGCTACAGTTGCTGCTGGTGTCAAACATATCCACAAATCTGATTGAACAACAGCAGACTGTGGACTGTGGAAGGGTTAATGGATTCCTTGTGATCTCAGGATCTAAGTCCTTGTCCCCTCCCTCCCTCCTTCCCTCCCTCCCTCCATCCTTCCCTCTCTCCCTCCTTCCCTCCATCCCTTCCTCCATCCTTCCCTTTCTTCCTTTAATTTTTCAAGACAGGTTTTTCAACACAGTTTTTTCGGTGGTAGCCCTGGTTGTCCTGGAATTCACTCTGTAAACTAGGCTGGCCTCAAACTCAGAGATCCACCTGCCCCAACTCCTGAAAAGACAAAATAATAATAATAATAATAAAGAAAATCTTGACTTCCGAGTCTATCTTTTTAACCCCTGTATATGAGGCTTCAAGCTGCCAGTGAGCCTTAACAGTGAGAGATTTTATTTTTAAGATGATGGCCTGTATTTCTGAGTAGGCTTTGCTTTTCATGAAAAAAATCTAGTACAAAGCAACAAGATCCAAGTAACTGATTGATTCTGTGATTTGGAGTCAGATTAACATTATATAAGTTTGAGAAGTTAATGTAACGTAGCACTCAAACAAAGATACATTATCTCCTAGAAGGTCCAAGTTCAATCACCAGCCAGGCTATGCAGAACTACCTCCTTATTTCTCTATAACTTTGATCCAGATCCATTCTTAGCTCTGCGGTCCCTCTTTCTTGTTGCTCCTCTTTGCTGGCAACTCCCCATTAGCAGGAGATGCAGACCTTCCCTTTTACCTGTAGATGGCATGCCTGTTGCTCAATTCGGGTTGCAGATCAGTTTTTACAATGCACACACCCAGGTGCTAGCCCCAGACCTCCTTATTTCACCTGGTCAAGTGTGTGGTGCAGGACACAGCAGCTTTAGAAAGCACTCCAAGGGAGTCTATTATGCAGCTGTAGCTGAAAGCTGCTGTTTTGAGTTTTTCTTCAGAATTCCACCGTCTGATCTTGAAATTCGTCTCTGTTTGGACAACACACGTTCAAGACTAATGGAAAGCAAACCTCCTGAGAAATTCTGAGGCTTTCTGATTATGAGCCACTGGAAACACTAGCCTTTGATGTAGCTAATGAGATAGTAGAGAGGATGCAGCCAGCTGTTTTCTCTATATTCTTCAACGAGCAAAGTCCTTAGACTACCTTGGAGTGTGGGCTCAGGACCTTGTCCTGAGATCAGCAGGGTCAACAGCTGAATCTTATGTTTTTACTCCAGGATGATCTGACTCACACAAATCAAACTCAAGAGGGTGACTTTATAAAGCTGGAATTGTAATTACTTAATTTGCAGTGGGAAAGATGATTGTCATGGTTACTGGTGATGGTGAGTGCTGTGACTGAGTTTTATGAGGGTGCTCAGAGAATATAATCAGACCAGGAAAAAAACTGGGTGGTGTAACATTATAGCTCATTTATTTCTCACACTAGGAGGAGGATTAGGTGGCTCAGCAGATGAACTGTAAAGCCAGCTCTAGCAGGGTTCAATGCCATTTCACTGCTGAGCAACCACTGATAATAATGATGGAAAGTTAAAAATAAACTCTTGTGCTGGCTGTGGTGGCACATGCCTTTGATCCCAATCAGGGTGACACAGAGAAACCATGATTTGGAAAACCTAGTACAAAAGAGTAGGTGTAAAAAAACAAGAAGAAATCTGAACCAAAAATTAATAAACTAAGTAGTTTTCTTTCTGTTGTTTGAGATACGGTTTCACTGTGTAGTCTTGGCTGGCAAAGAATGTATAGACACCCTTGGCCTCTGCCTTTTAAATGCTGTGATTAAAGGTGTGTACTATCATGCCCAGCTGGACCAGAAAAAGTTGTTTGTTTGCTTGTTTGTTTGTTTCAAGATGGATTTTCTCTGGTTTTCATGACTATCTTGGAACTTGTTCTGTAGACAGGATGGACTTGAACTCAAGAGTGATCTCCCTGCTTCTGCCTCCCCAGTGCTGGAATCACTACCTGGCTTAGCTATTCTTTTTTTTTATTTAATTGATTTTTATTGATCTCTACATTTTTCTCTGCTCCTTTCCCTCCCTCTCCCCTCCCCCTTAATCCTCCCCCAAGGTCCCCATGCTCCCAATTTACTCAGGATATCTTGTCTTTTTCTACTTCCCGTGTAGATTAGATCTATGTAAGTCTCTCTTAGGGTCCTCATTGTTGTCTAAGTTCTCTGGGATTGTGGTTTGTAGGCTGATTTTCTTTGCTTTATATTTAAAAATCACCTATGAGTGAGTACATGTGATAAACTATTCTTAACATTTCAGTTGGAAGTGTCGTCTTCCCTGAGGTCATCTGACAAAATCAAATGAATACACGAGATGGTTTGTAAATGAACTTGCCATAGAGGCAGGAAAGAATAATGGCTAAAAAATATTTACCCTAAAACTGTTTTTGTTTTTATCCCCTGGTCACTATAAAATATATGGAGACATGATTTTTTGCTCAAAGACAACAAGGCCACATCTCCTAATAGTACTTCTCCCAGGAGCCTCTAAGGGCTGTTTTCATTCAAACTACCATAGTGCCTACTAGCCAAGGAGGCTGAAGGTTATTTTTGCCCCTTCCTCACCCACCTGCAAGTCCACTGTTTTCTCAGCACATCTGATATAGGAGACCACAGATATTGGGGTCCAAAGGATGAGAAATATCCTAACAGTAGTTGTAAAAATTTCCTCATTGCAAGGATAGTAGGATGAGCATTCATGATGCTAAAGTAGAGCAGGTTTTTGGATTGCACAGGTTTTTCCTGCATTAGGATATAAAACAACCCATTTTTCTTAATTTTCCCTCAGATGTCTGACCACCTCCATTGATGTAGTACTTTTGAATCCTCCTACCTAAATCTATTGTTTGCTCCTATGCCAATATACTGTGTGTATTGTAAAACACCGAATTTTGAAGGGTAAGATAAAACACAAATAGAAGTTTTAATACTTTCTCAATTGCAAAATATTTTGGAACCCACAGAAGTGAGTCTGTAGAATATCTATACAATTCACTAACCACCCAAAAGTAGTTGTAAAATGAAAAATCGAACTTAAGCATTTATTTCTGTCTTACCCTTCTGAAATTACATTAAGGCAATAAATAAAGAAAAAAGGGAGTTGGAAGAAAAATAACAATGAACAAAAGAAAACATATTTTACAAGATGAGAACCAGTTAGCCTGTTGAAGTAACTGAGTGGAAAACAATACAGAGAATGACACCACCAAAGACAGACTTGGAGGCCACAGGGACCTGGGAGGACTGGAGACAGTATGAAGATGAAGGTAACATTGGGTGACATCCTGCATCAGCAGCATCAGCCCTCAATGCCCTGCCGTATCCTAGACAACAAGTTCTTTTCTTTAACACAGAAAATAGGACCAGAGAGAATCAAGATGTAGGGCACCAGGGCCTGGTGATACGAGCTAGACAGAAAACAGTGTTAGATCTGTGCTGAGCTGTGAGTCCCCCGTCCCTGCATGCCTTGCAGAGGAGAACATGGTCTGCTGTGCCAGTGTTGAAGTCTGCTGTTCTCCAAGCCTCTTTTGTGGAGAAGGTTTAATGTTTAAGGAAGGTTTCCACC
Organism: Microtus obscurus; assembly: GCA_963919715.1. Classification (NCBI taxonomy): domain Eukaryota; kingdom Metazoa; phylum Chordata; class Mammalia; order Rodentia; family Cricetidae; genus Microtus; species Microtus obscurus. Next base: position 205,662 of record CAWTZC010001664.1, on the reverse strand, counting down.
TCGACAAAGACAGAGGCCCAATATAGAAATGGAAAGAGGAAAAAAATTAAAGATCTCATCCACATAATCCAACATATATAGATATTTTCCAGGCATGGTGTCACACACATCTCATCCCAGCATTAGACAGGCAGAGGCAAGTGGGTTTCTGTGTGTTCGAGGCCCACGCGGTGTACATAGTGAGTTCGTGGATGGCCAGAATATGTGTGTGTGTGTGTCCTTTCATAGTGATAATATCTAACATTTGCTCAAAGTTTTGTGTGTGCCAGGCTCCTTTGGTTCATTACCTCTGTTGGTCAAATATCCTGGAGCAGGAAGCACTCTCTCAGCTTGTGTGTGACTCATGAGGAAAGAGGAATTTTTTTTTTATTGGAAGAAGCAGGTGGAGCCAATTCCCAGCCAGAATGTCAAAGTGCAATGTCCTTGTTTTTATGCACTCAGCCCAGCTGTCTTAAACTTTGACCAACGTGGTGAAACCACAACCTTGATTAAATACTCACTGTGCTGAAGCCAGCAACGTAGTTTCCTAATTACATGTATGTAGGAGGAATCAAATAATTCAGATGAAATTGCCAATTATATTGTGTTTCTTGTTAGCTTCTAAACTTTTCACCTTTTCTATTTTTCGGTTTTGAAGATATTTTGACAACGGTATAATAACTATCTTCTAACACATGGACTCTTTTATTCAATAGTCACTTAACAATTGCTAGGATAATTAATGAACAGGCTCTCATTAAATTTTGTATTCTTTCACATTTCTAATTGACACACTGTGTTTGTACATTTTTACTCTTTTTAATAAAATAATATGGTGCAAAAAACGTAAATTGCTTGAAAAACGTTCCTTTTTTTCTTTTATTCTCTCTTTTTATTTTTTTTATTTTCATTTTTATCTTTATTTTTTTCAAGACAGGGTTTCTCTACATAGCTCTGGCTGTCCTGGAACTCACTCTGTAGACAAGCCTGGCGCTTGAATTCACAGAGATTCATCTGTCTCTGTCTCCCAAGTGCTGGGATTAAAGGTGTGCACAACCACCACCTGGCTCGATAAATGTTTCTGTTCAAGCAAAGACTCAGCTTCTGCTTCACCCTCTGGGCATCACCTCAGAGCTGTGGTCAGGCTGTTCTCCAGCCTCTGGAAGAAGGCTGCTATCATTCTACCTTCCTGAAAATCTCAGGAGAATGAGCAGTGACCTTGCTCTTCTGGGACCATAGGACAGGGGCTTGAGTGCTCTGGGGACTGACGGCCAGGGCTCAAGCTCTAGGGGATGCTTGGTCACCTACCTCTGATATCCACTGAATCCATGAGATGGAGAAGCAAGATCTACTCGTTGGTTTGTTTTAAGGATCAGATGGATTAAGGCAGATAATACATTTAAACAACACACCAAATATTGAACAGTATAAACAATTTATTTGGTGGTTTTTTTTTTTGCTATAGGTGTTTTTTTTCTGAGACAGAGTTTCTCTGAGGAGTCCTGGATATCTAGAACTCATTATGTAGACCAGGCTATCCTCTAACTTACAGAAATCTGCCTGCCTCTGCCTGCTGAGTGCTGGGGTGAAGGGTGTGCACCACCAATGCCCGACTTCAACAATATATTTATTGAATTAAAGAATCTGGGTTATGGGGGTGGGAGTCAGGCAGGTTTGGGGGGACATCACTCATGGTGGGGTGGTGCTTTTCTGTGATGCATTTGATTTTGAGTATGTAATCCCTTCTCTCAAGCTCGTGTAAGTATCTCCAATAACCTTACCATTTTCCTACCAATAACAAAAGCATTTCTGATTAAAAGGGAGTTCAACTGGTCATGAAGTGAGAGAGGCCAGGCCTCACAGTTATCTGTGCTGTCAGCTGTTCTCATTGCTCAGAAATCAGGTGCTGCTTCCAGTACCTGATGCCTTCTGTGCTTCCTCTTCTTTATTTAGCTGCACAGATGGGAGGGACTGATTATGTAAGGCAAATTGAGTACAAAGTAACAATTGATGTCTTGGAGAAAGGAATGATCAAGGTATACACTTCTTCCCTGTTAGTAACTGGAAGAGGCTTGCAGCTTCGCAACTTGAACATCCTGAATTAGTTCCATTCTTTTGGACTTACTCTAAGTTGTGTCTACCCGGAGTCTAATAGTGAGTGACAGAACCCAGCAGGCCTCTTTTTATCTACCTTTCTGCTTTATTTTCTTCTCTCTCAATTCCTTTACATGTTCAATCCTAGGCCAGTCACCTCTGTTTACTATAACAAATACCGAAAACCAATTGTCTTATAAACAAGAGGATTTTTGTCTCTTATCTTTGAAGGTTCCATCCAGTCCACAATCAGCTGACCCTGTTGCTTTGGCCTGTGCTGAGCCGCACATCTATCTTAAGTGTGTGGTGGAGCAAACCTGTTCCTCAGGGCCAAGAAGTGCAAGATAGAAGAGACAAGGGTCTCAGCTTCCCTTCTGAGACCATATCCAAAAGACAAGGGTCTCAGCATCCCCTCTGAGACCATACCCTGCAATGACTTTGCATAAGCTCTGTCTCTTAAATGTTCCGTTCCTCCCCCAGCACTTAGCTGGACCTTTAGCTTGTGTTCTTGGAAAAATCCAGATTTCCTCCAGGACTTTCATTTCTTTTTCTTCCCTTAATTTCACTTCCTCCTTTGGTGGTGTCCCAGTGCTGCCAGTGCCCTGGTCGGCCACTCTCACCTTTTTGCATACCCAGACCCTACAATACCACCCAGTGGGCTAGGCTTCTTATATCAATTAACAATCCAGAAAATATCCCACAGACATGCCCACAAGGCCAATTGGGTGGAGAGAATTCTTCAATTGAGGCTTCCTTTCCCAGGCATGTCAAAGTTGACAACCCAAATTAACCACCAGAGTCCTATCATTCTGGAATCCTGTTTGTGGTATTAATTTATTTCTCATTTTCCCATTTTAAAGATGAGAAATTTGAAGAATTAAGGAGAAGTTTGGATAGCTAGTGTTTTATTACCTTTTTATTGTTATGACAAAACACCAAAGCCAAAGAAATTTATAACAGAAAGCAATTAATATGAGATTCAGGGTTCAAGAGGGTTAGAGTCCATGACTGTCACAGTGGGGAGCATGGCAACAGGCAGGCATTTGGGAGGTGAAGCAGTAACTGAGAGAGATTACAAGAGGCAGAGGAAACTTTGAAAAATAGAGTGGGCTTTTGAAACGTCAGAGCTCATCAACCCCAATGACAAAACCCCTCCATCATGGCCACACCTCCTCATCCTTTCCACACAGTTCTACCAGCTAAGGACCAACATTCAAATACATGAACCTATAGGGGCCATTCTCCTTCAAACCATATTAGCTGGGAAGCAACACAAGTAGCTTGGGACATATGTAGCCTGGTTTTTTGATTCCTCTAAACACCTGTGTCAAAGCTCATCACATCATCAAGACCAACTGATACTTTTTTTTTTTGCCATGTAGAGAAAAAATTTTGTTTTCAGGAAATGTTGCTAAAAATCCGCAATCATGAAGATACTAGCCCTATCCCACCCCTAAACTCTGGAACTCTGAAACATAGCTTGCTACAATACTGAGGTGACCAAGAGATGAATGACCAGCCACTAGGTGGGATACCCAACTCTCTAGGACCTCTATAGTGGGACAAAACCCAGGGCCCCTCCATCAAATGTCTCGGCTTCTCTAGGTAGCCAGAAGGAGGTTTCCTTCAGGTAGGCTGCCTCAATACCCACCCCATCCACTGGAGTCTATAAACTACTAGCCCCATCTTGCCCCCAAACTCACCTGTCCTCCTGAGACCTCAGTGGAACTCTAAAACACAGCTTGCTACAACACTGAGGGGACCAAGAAAGAGGACCAAGAGAATGAACCAGGATAGAAGATGAAGAGAGCAGGCAAAGAGAGACCTCAGTGGTTCCCTGAGACAAAGTCATTGAAATTACAGAGCGGAGAAAGAACAATTCCAAAAGACTCAGGCAGACACTGATTGGACCAAGATGCAAAGTCACTGCTGACCTTATCTGAAGGAAAGGATGGGTAGGCACCAACACAAGAATTCATCCAAAACCTAAAAAGCAACATAGTATCACCAGAATTATGTGGTCAAACAATAGGAATACTTGATCATCCTAACCCGGAAAGCAGAAGAAAAAAAATTTTAAATGTAACTTTATGAGGATAATGGAGCACTTTTAAGAGGAAATGAAAAACTCCCCTAAAGAAATGGAGAAAAAAGACAAACAGAAAATGGAAAAAATTATTAATACCTCAAAGAAAACCAAGAAAAAAAAACAATCAAATAGATGAAGCAAACAGTTCAAGACTTGAAAACTGAAATAGAAGCAATAAAGAAAACACAAACCAAGAGAATTCTGGATATGAAAAATCTGGGTAAATGAATAGAAACTACAGAGGCAAGTATAACCGACAGAATATAAGAGATAAAAGAAAGATAAAACAGGTGTTGATACTGTAGAAGAAATAGTTTCATTGGTCAAAGAAAATATTAAATTCAACAAATTCTTAACACAAAACATCCTAGATATCTGGACACCATGAAAAGGTCAAACCTAAAAATGATTGGGATAGAAGAAAGAGAAAAACTCCAGTCATAGGCACAGAAAATATATTCTACAAATGCATAGAAGAAAACTCACCATATGATAATAAAATGCAAAACATCCAGAATAAAGAAAGAATATTAAGAACTGCAAAGAAAAATGGTCAAGTAACATATAAAGGCAGACCTATCAGAATTACACCTGACTTCTCAATGGAAACCATGAAAGCCAGAAGGTCCTGGGCAGATGCATTGCAGACACTATGAGATCATGGATGCAAGCCCATACTACTATACTCAGCAAATCTTTCAGTCACCATTGATAGAGAAAACAAGATATCTCATGACAAAAACAGATTTTAAACAAACCCAGGCCTACAGAAAGTACTAGAAGGAAATCCCCAGCTCAAAGAAGCCAACTTTACCCACAAAAACACAGGCAACAGATAAACTCATACAAGCAAAACCCAAGGAAGGGAAACACAAAAACACTACTACCAAAAATAATAGGATTTAACAGCCACTGGTCATTAATATCTCTTAATATCAATGGACTCAATTCACCTATAAAAAGACACATGCTATGAAAATGGATACAAAACAGGATCCAGTCCTCTGTTGTATACAGGAAACATACCTTAACATCAAAGACAGATGTTACCTCATAGCAAAGGGCAGGGAAAAAGTTTTCCAATCAAATGAACCTAAGAAATAAGTGGGTTTAGCTATCCTAATATCTAACAAAATAGATTTCAAACTAAAATCAATCAGAAGAGATGGAGAAGAAAGCTTTATACTCACAACAGGAAAAATCCATCAAAATAAAGTCTCAATCCTGAAAATCTATTCCCCTAATACAAGAACACCCAGATATGTAAAAGAAACATTACTAAAGCTTAAATTGCACACCAAACAACTACACTACTCTCAAAAAGCCTATAAACTCATGGAAATTGAACAGTGAACTATTGAACTACACCTGGGTCAAGAAAGATATAAAGAAATTAAAGACTTCCTATAATTCAACAAAAATGAAAGCATAACATACCCAAACCTATGGGACATTATGAAAGCAGTGCTAAGAGGAAAGTTCATAACACTAAGTGCCCACATAAAAAAAAGTGGAGAAGGCTCACATCAGTGACTTAGTCGCACACCTGAAAGCTCTAGAACAAAAAGAAGCAGATGCATCCAGGAGAAGTAAAAGACAGGGCATAATCAAATTAGTGCTGAAATCAACAATACAGAAACAAAGAAAACAATACAAAGAATCAATAACACAAAGAGCTGGTTCTTCAAGAAAATCAACAAGATAGACAAACCCTTATCCAAACTAGTCAAAAAAGAGAGAGAGAGAACATCAAATTAATAAAGTCAGAAATGAAAAGGAGGACATAACAAGAGACATGGAAGAAATACAGAGAATCATTAGGTCATGCTACAAAAACCTGTACTCCACAAAATTGAAAAACATAAAAGAAATGGACAATTTTCTAGATAGATACCATATATCAAAATAAAATCATGACCAGGTGAACAATTTAAATAGACCTATAAACTGCAAGGACATAGAAGCAGTTATCAAAAACCTCCCAAGCCAAAAAAAAAAAAAAAAAAAAAGCCCAGGACTGGATGGTTTTAGTTCATAATTCTACAAGAACTTCCATCAGGCCCTCCAGATCCTTCCTCCTCTCTGGTGGCAGTCTGTGGCAGCCATGCAACTCTAGCACCCGTATTTACCCATCCTTTCTTGTATTCGCATGCTGATATGGAGCCCAACCCTGACCAAATCAAGCTGACTGCAGGCTGTAGTTCTCCTATGGCAAGAGGTGGCTGGCATTGATGGATTGATAAGGATACATGTCCCCTTTCCCCTCTCAGAATTCTCTCATATAGAACAAAAACTGGGTTCTTATATGTCTAATTCTACCTCTTTCATAAAGCAATTCCAATACATTACCCAGTATTATAGTCTCACCTTTCATGATATTTATATGATCCTATCTAATAACCTACTTCCTGAGGAGCATAGGTGAGTTTGGGAGCAGGCCAGACTATATGCAGATGAGATTCACCAAACTAATGCAGCACACCCCCAGGGTAAGGCTGCCCTCAAGCCAGTAAACTATAATAAACTCTCAGGTTATTCAGAATGTGAAGGAAAATCCTTCTGCATTTTTGGAACACCCCACTAAAGGTCTGTTACAATATACTAACTAAGATACAGAAACCACAGAGGGCAGACAGTTACTCATGACTCATTTTTTTTTCTCAGAACTACCCCGATATTAAGGCTAAACTTAGACATTTGGAAAAAGGCACCTTGACTCTATAGGCAGATGTCTTAAAGTTGGCTTTTAAAATGCACCATGCAAGGAGTTATAAAAACCCATAATCCCAAATGTCAAATGCTAGCCACAGCCACCCAACTGGCTTAGGTGACTGACTGTCCAATTCTGCTGATTCATGCTGTTTGCACTGTTCCCTTGCAACCCAGGGCCCAAGAACTGCCAGACCCATGCTTCAAATGTGGTAAAACTGGTCACTGGGTCTGAGCATGCCCTAATCCTCATATTGGTCCCATGAGACCATGTCCAAGATACCACAAGGAAGGACACTGGGCAATCGATTGTCCCCATGCACATCATAGCATGGGGACATCAAACCCAGAAAATTTCCAAGTTGACCTTCTAGGTCTGGCCATGGATGAATGAGGCAGCCCAGGCTTATTTGACGTGACTGAAACTATCATTTGTAACAGGGAGCCACAAGTAAACATCATGGTATCAAGATGGTCCATCTTCTTTCTCTTGAACACCAGAGCTACATACTCAGTACAGAGGGAATTCTGGGGGCCTATCTCTCTTGCTAATTTTTCTATTGTCAGCATAGGGAAACAGCCTTATCTACCTCAGCAGACCCCATCACTTAACTGTTTTGGGGGGTATTTATCTCACTCATTCATTTTTAGTCATGTCATGATGATGGAAGTCACAAAACAATCCCACACCAGTTCAGAATTATGAATAATAAAAGGCTTATTTATTTAAGGGGAAAACTCACAGATCACTGTCCTAGTTAACAGTCCTCTGCGGGCACAGAAGCAGAGTCTAGCAGATGGAAGTGGGAGCCAGAAGCAAGAGAGCAGTAACACACTTAACAACTGCTTTTAGAGTATCAGAGAGCACGCCCCAGTGTACTGGTGTCTTAAATTCTATTGACTGGAAGAGCAGAATGTGCTCCCAAAACACCTCCCCCTTTTCTTTAAATAAGAGAGTTCCAAACCAAGTACAAAACTGCATACACTAGGAGTAGATACTAAATATAATTAGAATTACAACAAGCATAAACAATATTAAGCAAGGGACATATGCTAAATGTTTTAATAAACATTCTATCCTATGGAGTCTAAGTCTTGTATAGAAAATGGCTTGGCTAGATCATAAGAGTACAGTAACTACTACTATCTAATCCTCAACCCCATTGAAGGCCTGAGAAGGGAGATATTATTACTTCAGCAGGCAGAAAGTACAATCAAGCAGCTTCCAAAGCAAGCAATATATATAATATATATATATACATATATATACATATTATATATATATATATGATGGAAACAATTAGCTATCTGAACAATCACCGAAAGTCTCATTTTGTAATGTTGAAGCAACTAACTTTGGCTAAGGCCTAGTGTAACTGACAAACCATTTTCAGAGGCAGGAAATTTTTCAGAACCATCTTACCCTGTCTTGGCAAGATTTGACAGTCTTTTTCCTTGTGTCCTGCTTATCCATTTCTAGATACCATGTATTTTGTCAGTGCTTGAGGTATGGGGAATTCTTTGCCAAAGGGCCAATTGTACCAAGTTATTGGAGCATCACGTACAATTCTGTGAAGAATCCAAGAAATTCTCTTTATGAGGTTAAGTCTATCACTTTGGAAATAGTTGCTATTAATTTCTCCCCAAAATTTAGCACAAGTCTTTTTCCAGGGTTCATTTTCCTTTCATAACTTTTTTTATTTCTTCAGCAGTAAAAGGCACTATAATCTCTGCTGGGTCTATACCTGTAAACTAGCAAAGTCTCAATTTAACTTTTATAATTAATTCAGAGACTTTTTCCCAATAAGTTTTTAAATTTTTACTTGATTTATGTGGTAAAAAGATCCATCCTAAGATAACATCAACCCTCTGTATTAAAACTCCTGCAGGAGAAATTCTGGGAGGCAATATGACTAGAATACAATTAAGATTTGGATTCACCCTATCCACATGTGCCTCCTGTAATTTCTTCTCAACAATCATCGATATCTTTTCTTCTTCAGCTGTTAATTCTCTAGGACTATTCAAGTTTTTATCACCATCTAAGGCTTTGTTTAAATGAATTATTAGATCAGGTGTTATCTCAACAGCCAGTCATAGACTGGAAATGTCTCCTAATAATTTTTTTTTTTGGTTTTTCGAGACAGGGTTTCTCTGTGGTTTTGGAGCCTCTCCTGGAACTAGCTCTTGTAGACCAGGCTGGTCTTGAACTCACAGAGATCTGCCTGCCTCTGCCTCCCAAGTGCTAGGATTAAAGGCGTGAGCCACCACTGCCCGGCTCTCCTAATAATCTTTGAAAGTCATTAATAGTCTGCAACCAGTCTCTTTTAATTTGTGCCTTTTGTGTTCTAATTTTTTGTAAAGCTTTTCTGTAACCTAGGTAATTAACAGAATCTCCTCTTTGAATCTTTTCAGGAGCAATTTGTAATTCCATTTAGGAAAGACTTTCTTTACTTCTGCAAACAATCTTTTTAAAGTATCTGTAGTTGAATCAAATAACAAAATGTCATCTATGTAATAGTAGATTATAGACTTAGGAAATTGCTTACTTATTATTTCCAATGGCTGGCTGACACAGTAATGGCACAGGGTGGGGCTATTGAGCATTTCCTGTGGGAGGATAGTCCATTGATATCTCCTAGTAGTCTGAGAATTATTATAAGTAGACACTCTGAAGACAAACTATTCTCTATCCTTTTCTTGTAACGGTATAGTGAAGAAGCAATCCTTTAAATCAATAACTATGAGAGGCCATCCCTTTGGTAAAAGAGAAGGCAGAGGAATTCCAGATTGTAGAGGGCCCATAGGTTGAATAACCTTGGTGATAGCCCTTAGATCTTTTAACATTCTATATTTTCCAGATTTCTTTTTAACAACACATACAGGAGAACTCCAAGGGCTGGTTCTTCCTTCAATATGGTGAGCATTTAATTGCTCTTGTATCAGTTGTTCCAAAACCTGCAAATTTTTTTCAGCTAGAGGACACTGCTTAACCCATATTGGTTTCTCAGTTCACCATTTTAAATGTAGGGCTGTTAGTACCTCTGAAGGTTTATCAATTTTTTATGTTCTTGTACAGCCCCAATGGCTGGTCTCTGTCATCTAAAATATCTTCTAATATTGTCCTCAGAAACATAAGTTTTTGGGGCTGCAGAAATGTTAATCTGGGTATTTCATTGCTACAAAAGGTCACGACCCCACAAGTTTACTGCAATATTGGATATATATATGGCCTCAGTCTTCCTATTTGCCCTTCTGGTCTTATGCATTCAACCCATCTCATGTTTTGTTTTACGCATGATAGGGTTCCAGTTCCCAGGAACTGCACATCTACCTCTTGAAGAGGCAAATTCTGAAGACAAGATTCTGGAGTAATGATACTCACACCTGCACCTGTGTCTATCTAACTAACAATTACAATGCCATTTATATGCACTCTTAGCTTTGGTTTTGAATCATTTAGAGAAGTCTGCCAGAATATACGTTTCCTATGTCTTACTGGAGATTTTGACTCATCCTCCATATATAACCCATAGTTCAGACCAATACTTTTTTTTTAACAGTAGGCACTGAATTTTCTAATTTTCCTGGTGAGACATATTCTCCACAGTAACTGGGATTGACTGAGCCACATTTATCTTAGGGGCCATCAAGAGCCCCCTCATGGCATTTCCTGATTTTTTGGTTTGCCTTGTCTATCTTTCATTGACTTACATTCATTCATCCAATGTCGGCCTTTGCCACACCTCCTACATATACCTGAAGGCTGAGTCCTCCTATTTCTGCCATTCCCAGAAGAGACATTATTCCTAGGAATCCCCTGTCTACAATCTCTTCTCAGATGTCCCATTCTACCACAATCAAAACATTTGGTATTTTGATGTATTCTTTTACCATTGAAAACTGCTTCTCCTGCTCAAGCTTCAGTACCATAGTATAGTATCTCAACATTCAATGTATGCAAGGTTCCTTTTGCATTCTATGTTGGCATTCTCATAAGCCAAATATTCAATTATTATATGTCTAGTTTATGGGTCAGTTACACCTATTTGTACAGCCCTAGTTAGTCTTGGCAAAAAAATCACTGAAAGGTTCTCTCTGACCCTGTTTAACCCTATGATTCAACTCTGTTTCCTATTTCTTGAATTCTGTCCCAAGCCTTTAAAGCTGCTGTGCTAAATAGGGACAAGGTGTGGTCATCATTAAGAGCTTGATCCTGAGAATCAGAGTAAAGTCCTTCACCTAGAATTTGGTCTAGGGAAATCTCAAGTCCTTTTGCTTTTTCCTGTTGCTCTAAAATTCTAGCTTCATTTTTTAAAAAAAGTACCTCCAAAGTAATTGCAGTCCACTTTCTAGATTAACTGAGTCAGGCTTGAGGTGTTACTTTGTTACTGAAAGCCAAATTTTGACCATTTCCCTAACAAAGGACAAACATAGTCCATGAGCTACAATTGCTTGTTTAATTTCCTTTAGATCATTCATATGTATGGGCTCTCATGAATATTCTTTGACAACCTTAGGATAATTTGGGACAGATACTTTTTCTGATATTATTACTGGAAAGGCAGGCAAAACTCTAGGGAAGTTATCCTGGAGAATATTACCTACTGATGAGCTTAAATTTTGCCTTTTTACCTTTTGTTCCTGGTCAACAAATTTGATAATTTTCTCAGACATATATATATTCCATTAAAAAACTTCCACTTCTTCCCCTCCTCCCATTCCCCTCCCACTCCCCCACTCACCTCTCTCCCCTCCAGTCTTAAGAGAGGGCAGGGTACCCTGCCCTGTGAGAAGTCCAAGGCACACCCCACTCCATCCAGGTCTAGGAAGGTGTGCATCAAAACAGACTAGGGTCCCAAAAAGCTAGTACATGTAGTGAAACAAGTCCCAGTGCCATTATCAATGGCTTCTCAGTCAGCCCCCATTGTCAACCACATTCAGAGAGTCTGGTTTGATCACATGCTCATTCAATCCAAGTCCAGCTGGATTTAGTGAGCTCCCATTAGATCAGGCACACTGTCTCAGTGGGTGGACCAACTCCTTGTGGTCCTGACTTCATTGCTCATTTTCTTCCTCCTTCTGCTCTTCAACCTGACCTTGGGAGATCAGTCCAGTGCTCTGATGTGGGTTTCTGTCTTTATCTCCATCCATCACCAGATGAAGGTTCAATGGTGATATTTGAGATATTCATCAGTATGACTATGGGACAAGATCAGTTCAGGCACCCTCTCCTCTGCTGTCCAAGGACCTAGCAGGGGACATCCCCAAGGACACCTGTGATCCCCTCTAGAGCCAAGTCTCTTGCCAACCCTAAAATGGCTCCCTTAATGGAGATATCTTATTCCCTGCTCCTATATCTGCTCTTCCTCCATCTTAGCCCTTCCACTCCCCAAACTCTCCCCAACCCTCCCCTTCTCCCTTCTCTCTCCTCCTCTTCCCTTCCCCCATCATACTCCCACCCCTATGCTCCCAACTTTTGCCCTGCGATCTTGTCTGCTTCCGATTTCCAGAAGGATCTATATATGTTTTTATTTGGGTTCACCTTATTATTTGGCTTCTCTAGGCTTGTGAACTATAAGCTCAGTGTTCTTTGTTTATGGCTAGAGTCCACTAATGAGTGAGTACATACCATATTCATCTTTTTAGGTCTTGTTTATCTGACTCAGGATAGTGTTTTCTATTTCCATCTATTTGCATGCCTCAGACTTTTCAAATCTATTTATCACTGCCTTTTGTAAAGTCTGGCTGCCCTGTCCAGTGTTCTGCTCTAATGCCCTCATTGAGGGTTTCAAGGTATGAAATCTATCCAGTAAAGATAATGTTTCATCCTTGGACATAATCTTCATAGCATGCATATTACCTTCCTGGGATGACATTCTATATTAGTCAATCTGTCATACCCCTTTGACAGAATCTGATTAATACATTCAACAGTATGAATTCTCTCAAATAATGTTTAAGCACTCCCTGTCATTGATTGGGTTTTATGTGCCAAATTGAGTGTATCCTACTCCAGAGTGCTAAATCTTCCTTTAAATAAATTACTATCAGCTTGTACCATTTCTAAAAGTATCTCAGTTAACTGAGTTTTGTTAGTTAAATTGATTATATCCGTCAGATTTCCAAACTCTTTTTTGAGAAGCCTAGTATCAGCCTGTAAAGACTGTACTATTTCTAAAAATGCCTCATTCTTAACCGTATTGTCAAACTGTATTTTTAAGAAAAATATATTGAGGGCAAGACTAATCCCCAGAATCAAAAATAGTGATGTGGAAGGGACATCATATAAGTCTTGTAAAACCTCATACATGGAGTAAGCAAAGAGGCTATTGAAACCTTGTACAGTTAGGTTGTCTGACATATTGCCCTTTTAAATTAGAAACTTATGATTTATATTTTGGATATTAAATCATACCTGTGGTTTAATTAGCTGGATTAGGTGCCATAACTGTTATCTGTCAGTAGGTGTCGTGGGCCACTTACAAAATGAACCCATCAGGGCCTAGCAGCACACCTGAAGTCAGGTGACTGGTCTGAATTTGATTTTAGCATAAAATGCTGAAAGATATGCTTAGATAAAAAAATAGTTATTTAATAGAAATCACAGACTATCTTCACCATGGTTGGTCCTGATTGGTCAGCAGCTGCAGGAGCACAACAAGATAATAGCAGGCACCCAGGAAAGCTCGTATCCCATCTGAATTTCTGTGCTGTATGCGGTGGTGGGACACAGGTACTGGGGCAAGCAAGCACTTGGGTACTGGAAGCCACTCTGAGGCATTTAATGAGATAATATAAAGAACCGTGGCCAATCTGTAGCAAGAAAAGTCACTGCTTCATGAGAAATCTATATTCAAATGAACTGCTGGCTCCAGGCACAGTCCATGGCCAGCTGAGGGAGGTCTCATGCCAAACTAAATACACTCCTAGCTGGCAGCATGCAGCAGAGCTAGGGGGGTTTCTAAAACCCAATGTTTGGGTGCCAGATGATGAAGGAAGTCATTAAAAATTCCATATCATTTCAGAATTATGAATAATAAATTTATTTATTTAAGAGGAAAACTTACAGATCACTGTCCTAGATAACAGACCTCTACAGGCACAGGAACAGAGTCTAGCAGCCAGGAGCTGGAGCTGGAAGCAAGAAAGCAGGTGCACACTTTACAACTGCTTTTAGAGTATCAGAGACCATGCCCAAGTGGACTGGTATCTTAAAGGCTATTGGCTGGAGGAGTAGAATGTACTCCCACAGCAATGCCAATCAGCCTGGTACCTCTTATGTGAAGAGATATTTTAGCAAATGTAGAAGCATCCATTTTGTTTGCACCTTTCATTCACCTTACCCCAAACTTCTGAATAGCTCCCCTCCTCCTCCTTCTAGCCTCCCAGCACCAGTGTGTCTTTTTCTTTACCCACCTATAAGGTATAACCCCGAGTCTGGGATACCCAAAACTCCTCTTATGCTAATATCCAATTACAAGATCCTACTAAGTACATTACTAAGCTCAGTAACCCCTCTCTCTCCAGAGCCTTTAGGGACTTAAGCCTATTATCTCTGACCTTCTAAGAAAAAATCAACTTTGCAAGAGTCATTCATCTATGGATGTTGATCTAACCTTTAGAGGGACAAGGATCTTCTTACATTCTAAGTTGTCACTTTCAACAGCCAAAGATTCAATTAGTACATTTCTAGTTTCAGGGTCTGTCACTTCTAATTGTACAGCCTTAGTTAATCTTCATAAGAAGTCAATAAAGGGTTCTCTCTGGCACTGTTCAACCTTATTATATTTCTCAGTCCTATTTCTTGGTTCCTGAATCTTGTCCCAAGCACTTAGAGCTTCTGTGATGCATAGAGACAAGGTGCATTCATCATATGGAGCCTGGTCCTGAGGATCAGAGTAATGACCCTCGCCAAGAATTTAATCTTGGGAAGTCTCAAATCCTTTTGCTTTCCCCTGTTGTTCTAAAAATTTTGCCTCCTCTCTCCAATAACACTTCCAAAGCAACTGAGGTCCATTTTCTAGGACTGCTGAGATTAATTGAAGCCAATCATTGAAGCCTTAGTATTTGAAGCCCACATTTTCACCATTTCCCTGACAAAAGGTGAATGTAGCCCATAAAAGAACAATTGCTTGCTTTATTTCTTTTAGCTCACTCATATTTATTGGTTCCCATGGGTATTCTTTGACTACCTTAGGATAGTTTGTGTCAAGTGACCTTTCTGAGGAAATTACCGGATATGCAGTTCAAAATCCATGTAAGTCATCCCAGGGTCTGGCATGTACTGATGAGGCTCAATCATGTCCTTGTACCTTCTGTCCCTGCTCATCAGTCTCAATAAATACCTCAATCTTTTCTAATCATTTTACTACTGCCTTTTTAAAAAGTCTGAATCTCCTGTCTAGTGTTCTATTCTAAGGTATGAAACATTTTCAGTAAATATAATGTCACATCCTTGGATATATCATAACATTTTAACAGATTTCAATAGTTAGATTTGACAGAACAAATTCTTTCAGATAATTTTGTCAAATTGATGCTATCCTTCTCTATAGTATTGAACCGTTTTTTAATAAGAAACATTGAAAACACAGCTAATTACTAGAATCAAATAAAGGGAAAGAAAACAGCATCAATACTTTCCATAATATAAACAAAATAATTATTGAACTCCTGGATGTTATCACAGTAATTTTTTGTAGTTTTCCAAATCTTACCTGTTGTAAAGTAATTACAACAAATTGGAATAGGTGAAGTAATTGTTATTGGCCATCAGATGTTGCAGTTGCAGCTACATGACCGAGAGAGTATAGCAGTAGTGAACAGCATGTGTTGCTTGCTTAGGTACTGAAAAATATGCTTTATTTAACAAATTAAGAACAGTTATTAAGGTGATCAAACAATTCCAAGAGTTGGGACCCAGGGGAAAAAAACAAAAACCCAAAGTATTTCATCAGTGCAAGTTGTGGATTGTGTACACAGTGGGGAATGTAGGCAGCAGTGTGTGGGCTAGTGTGTAATGCACAGAGAGGCAACATGTTGGACATGAGCTAGGGAATGCTGAGCAGAAGCCTGCTGCATCTGAGGACCAGGTAGAACCATGAATGGAGAGTTAGTACCCAATGCACCACATTGCTGGCAGACCAATCCCAAAAAGTGTGGACTGGTTCTCACATTTTGGTGTCCGATGATGGTAGAAGTTACAAAATAATCCCACAATAGTTCAGAATTATGTATAAAAAGAGTTATTTATTTAGGGGAGACTTACAGATCACTGTCCTAGATCATAGTCTGCTGCACTAATGGGGAACAGAAACAGTGTCTAGCAGCTTGAAGTGAGAGCCAGAAGCAAAAGAATGAGTGCACACTTTAAAACTGCATTTACAGTGTAAGAGACCATGCCCAAGTGGGCTGGTATCTTAAAGGTTATTGGCTGAAGGAGCAGAAGGAGTTCCTACAGCACTTTCTCAAAAAAGTAATATGGAGACCAATAGAGGAAGATATTCCATGTCTTCCTCTGACTTTCACATGGGTCTTAACACCTGAGCACATACACACACATACTTGCACATATGCCACATGTAAACTTTTTGTCTCCTTGGTATAGATTCAATTGAGAAATCGAACCCACTAGATTGGCCTATGGAATAATTTCTTAATTAATGATTAATCTGGGAGGGTTCTGTTCACTCTTGTCAGTGTCATCCTGTTGTGGGAGCTCCTTCTGCTCCTTCAGCCAATAGCCTCTGAGATACCAGCCCATTGGGGTGTGGTCTCTCTCCCTTTAAAAAAGCGGCCACTTCCCTCTTCTCTCACTCTGGCTTCCCACACCATCCCAGTCAGATAGAGAGGAGAGGGAAGTGGCCGCTTTTTTAAGTGAGAGAGACCACACCTCAATGGGCTGGTATCTCAGCAGCTATTGGCTGAAGGAGTTGAGGGAGCTCCTGCAATACCTCCCCCTTTGTTTAAGTAAGAGAGTGAAGGCATAAGTCATGAACAATGCCACACCAGTTTGGAATTATGATTAATAGGGTGGTATTTATTTAAAGGGGAAAAAACTTACAGATCACCGTCCCAGACAATAGCCCTCTGCACAACCAGGAAGGGAGTCTAGTCGCCGGCAGAGCAGGAAGTGAAAAGAGCGAGCGGAGGGAAGTAGCCACTTTTTAAAGGGAGAGAGACCACACCCCAATGGGATGTCATCTCAGCAGCTATAGGCTGGAGGAGTGGAAGGACCTCCCGCAACACCTCCCCCTTTTGTTTAAGTAAGAGAGTTCTAAACCTACTATGAAATTATATACAATAAGTACAAATATCCTATTCTAACTAGCTTAGGTCTTGTATAATAAATAACTTGGCCAAGTCATGAGAGAAAAGTAACTACATTTATATGGTCTTCAACCCCATCGAAGATCTGAGAAGGGAAATAATGTTACCTGAGTAATTAGGAAGTTCAGTAAAACAACTTCCAAAACATGCAACAAATCACAGAGACAACTAGCTACCTGGGCAATCACCCAAAGTCATGTTTGCAGCGTTGAAGCAACCAACTTTGGCTAAGGCCTAACATAACTGACATACCATTTTCAAAGGCAAGCAACTTTTCAAAACTATCTTACCCTGTTTTGGCAGGATATGACAGTCCTGTTTTATCCATTGATGCATGCTCTGTATCTCTGTCAGTGGTTGAGGTATGGGCATTTCTTTGCCCCAAGGCCAGTTCTGCCAAAAAGAAAGGCTCCAGGTGGAGTGTCTTTGGTGCTCAACATTCTCTCGGGAATAGAGCGGTGTTGCCAGGAGCGAGCGGAGGGAAGTAGCCGCTTTTTAAAGGGAGAGAGACCACACCCCAATGGGCTGGCATCTCAGCAGCTATAGGCTGGAGGAGCAGATGGACCTCCCACAACAAGAGAGTTATAAACCTACTATGAAATTATATACAATAGGTACAAATATCCTATTCTAACCAGCTTAAGTCTTATATAATAAATAGCTTGGCCAAGTCATGAGAGAAAAGTAACTACATTTATATGGTCTTCAACCCCATCGAAGATCTGAGAAGGGAAATAATGTTACCTGAGTAATTAGGAAGTGCAATCAAACAACTTCCAAGACATGCAACAAATCACAGAGACAACTAGCTACCTGGGCAATCACCCAAGGTCACGTTTGCAGCGTTGAAGCAACCAACTTTGGCTAAGGCCTAACATAACTGACATACCATTTTCAAAGGCAATAAACTTGTCAAAACTATTTTACCCTGTCATAGCAGGATATGACAGTCCTGTTTTTTCCATTCATAGATACTCTGTATCTCTGTCAGTGGTTGAGGTATGTGCATTTCTTTGCCAAAAGGCCAGTTCTGCCAAGAAGAAAGGCTCCAGGTGGAGTGTCTTTGGTGCTCAACATTCTCTTGGGAATAGATCGGTGTTGCCAGGAAAAATTGTGTCTCATTACCACGAAACTCTGAGTTAGATTAAAGGCCATTTTTTGCAACTCTTTGAAGAGGTTGAAGATTATCTATCTATACTGAATATAATCTCTATGTATCTAAAGAACCAAATTAGTCTAATTATAAATGACAAACTTAGATGACTACTAATCTATATAATTCTCAATATCTATCTAACTTAAAGACTAAGACAATAAACAACTGTGAAACAAATGAGGATCATGACCTCCAAATATAAACACTGTACAAATATACATTGCAATATGGTAAATATATATCAATAAACAAACAATAAATAAGTATCTTAATCAGAGGTAGAAATGTACACTGCAATATGGTAAATATACATTATCAATACAATGTATATATCAATACATAACAAATGTTTTAAACAGAGTAGAAGCATGCATACATACAATAGTCAATATAATTTAACTTTGTATCAATATATAAGAATTGATACCAATATATTTGTCTCAAAACAATAACTCACAAGTACCAACAAGTACCAATCTATTATCCCATCATCTAATTATCCCTCTTTTTTTTTCAAATGATCTCTGAGCTTATAAAATTCCTCCCCAATCCCCCAGCCCTCAACCGTATACTAATTATAATTAACCCCTAAATGATGTCCCTAAACCCAAGGGCAAACTTTACTGGGAGAGGGGACGTCGTCATCTAGAATTACTTCCAGCTGTCATGGGGGTGATGTTCTTTCTGGAGGATCCTGTGAAAGTAAAATAATGGTTAAATTTCAAGATTAATGTCTTTTAAAATTGCTAATAGTCTCTGAGTATTTTGTGGAGTTCTGGCCAGAATGTTGTACAAGATGTGAACCATTTCAGCTAACCAAGTTGGAACCGTCTTGTGCAGCTGGTACCCAAAACAGGTCTTGTAGTAGTGCTATCAGTATCATGACGTCATATCAACCAGGTGGGGTTGTTGTTATGGGGCCCCATCTTCTTCCTGGAAACTTCAAATGTCACTGCAGGAAAAACTCATTGTTCATTGTGAAAAACTTAAACATTAATCATATATACATATATATATATACATATATTCAATAAAAGGCATGATAGATATATTCAATGAAAGGTATGATAGATATGAAGAAAAGCAAAGATGTTTTCTAAACTCATTATTTCTTTCTGTCCCATATCATGGCTCTTAACTTGAGACAGAAACTCCAGATACTCTGGGTTTTTCTCTTACCAACAGGCTTGGAATTGGAGAGGGACTGAGCCAGAGTCCAACTCCAAAACCAGTTCAATATATTTATAAATAAATGCACATTAATACATATTTAAAGATAAGTGTAGAATAATTTTACTTACGGAACCTATTCGATTTTCTTACCAATTCTTATTGGGTTGTAAATAGTTTCCATCTGTCAGTATTCAAACATCCAGGGTCCCTTGAATTTTTTGAAGATGAGTGTTTTCCTTCAGAGATAAGAAGAGAACTCTGCCCCTGTTCTATATGTTTTTCTTACCAACGGTATGAATATCATCATTGTGGATGAATTGTCATTTCTCCTTTCCAAGAGGTTTCCCCTCTTCAAATCGAACCTTTATTAATTTTGATGGTATCCACAATTTTTCTTCTCCTGTGGAAACAAGAGCAAAACCCCTTCCCCAACATAGCACATCTCCTGGCTTCCATTGAGAGGTCAGCACATCTTTGAAATAAATCGGTTGATTTAGTTCAGCAGACTTTTCCATTATCCGATGTCTTTCTGCCGCTGTTATTAGCGGTAAGAAAATTCAAGGTTAATAAAGCATTATGTAATCTATTTCTGGGTGTATGTTCGGTCCCTTTTTGTTTGTTCAGCATATCCTTTATAGTATGGTGATGGAGGAAGGTCATTGGTTAATTAATAAAGAAACTGCTTGGCCTGATAGGTTAGAACATAGGTGGGTGGATTAAACAGAACAGAATTCTGGGAGGAAGAGGAAGTGAGCTCAGATGCCATGCCTCTGCTCTCCAGGGCAGACAAGATGAAGCAAGCCGCCAGGTCAGACATGCTGAATCTTTCCCGGTAAGACTGGTGCTACACAGATTACTAAATATGGGTTAGGCAAGATAAGTCATCACCTCGTGGTGCTACACACATTAATAGAAATGGGCCAACTAGTATTTATATGAATACAGTTTGTGTGTTGTTATTTTGGGGCATAAGCTAGCCAGGCGGCCGGGAGCTGGGTGGCAGGAAAGCAGCCCACAGCTCCTTCTACAGAATTATCCCTTAGCAGGTTGTCCTGAGTTGTATAAGAAAGCAGATTTGCAAGCCTTGAGGAGCAAGCTTGTAAACAACACTCTTCTATGGCCTCTGCTTCAGTTCCTACCCCAAGTTCCAGCCATGACTTTCTTTAGAGATGGGGTATTCACTGCAATGCAAGATGAAATAAGCCCAATCCTCTACAAGTTGCTTCTGGCCATACAGAAATAGAAAAACCCAAGGACCAGAGTCCTTAAGAAACAGAAAATCTGGGGCTGGAGAGATGGCTCAGCGGTTAAGAGCATTGCCTGCTCTTCCAAAGGTCCTGAGTTCAATTCCCAGCAACCACATGGTGGCTCACAACCATCTGTAATGAGATCCGGTGCCCTCTTCCGGCGTGTGGGCATACATGGAGGCAGAATGTTGTATACATAATAAATAAATAAATCTTAAAAAAAAAAGAAACAGAAAATTTGTGTGCAGCAAGATTTGTACAGACACTGGGAATCAAATCAGCTTCTGATGAAGGAAGCAGAGGCTGCAGTGGTGAACTACAAGTGAACAAATGCCAAGGTCTGAGCAAAACGAGAAGCAGGGGAGTTTTTTCCTTGAGTTTTGTTAGGCCCATGGGAGTTTCACAAAGGTGGGGACAGACCACAAAGTCATGTAAACCAGAAGAAAACTTTAAAAATTAAAACACAAACACCACGGGGCACTGAAGCTTATCAGCTAGCTGAGACCACAGACAGAGGTTGAGCGTCTGATACTATGGCAAAAATGGGTCCTCAAGGTCAACTTCTTATAGTGAGGAGTACCAGGCATTAGGCCTAAATAAAGGAATTTTTTACAATTTCAAGGTAAAACTCAGATAAAGATTTCCTCACTTTACAATCTTCATTTTTCAGTTAAACTAATGGTAGTACTTAATTTATTGTCTTTTTTGTACTTCCAGGGAGTGTTTACCGAAGCCCTGTGCTCTACCCTTTGATGCCTCCAGTTTCTCATAGCAGGGACAATGCCTAACCCAGAGGTCATGTATCTCTGTCTTCCAAAGGTTAAATCAGCTCATATCTGTTGTTAATCAAGGATGGCCAACAGACTACTCTCAGTTTGCAGAGAGAAGCTCTGGCCTTGTAAATAGAACAGCGAGTTGTAAATGAAATGACCTAATGCTGATGATATAAGCTTCATAAGTGTCTGAGAAAATAGCTCATTGTAAATGACTGATCCTTGATCTGCTGAGAAAGCTGTTGGTAGTTTGCATAGGTTTATAGCTTTACATGTCTTTCTTCCTATGTCCTAAGCTTCTACATTCTAATCTCTGGTGTCTATATTTCTGTATTTTCATTCTAGTTTCTAGACCCTTCAGGTTTCTTGCAGGAACCAACCCTACCACATCTTAGTTTGGAGTTTCAGACTCCAAGACAATGGGAAAATCAATATCTTTCGTTTTGAGTTATCCAATTTATTGGCTTTGTTATAGTACCCCTGGGAAATGAACTACAGGAGTAAATGTGCTGTTTGACGGAAATACAGACAAAACCAAAACGGACTGCAGCTGACCGCTGGTAAAAATTAATGATTCATCATTTTTAACCATAAGCCTAGAGGAAGTCTGCATGCTAGTCAGAAAAGAGGCCAAGGAGCCAGACAGTGTTGGTACATGCCTTTAATACCAGCACTCGGGAGGCAGATGCAAGTGGATGTCGGTGAGTGCAATGCCAGCCTAGTCTACAGAGCATGTTCCAGGACTGGCTCCAAAGCTACACAGAGAAACCCTGTCTCAAGAAACCAAGGGGGGGGGGGAGAATCAAATATTGTACACTATTTTATTTTATTTATTTTCCCTGCCTATGTCTCTGTGCTGTATGTGACTGCCTGGTGCCCCAGAAGTTCAGAAGAAGGCATCAGATCCCATGGGACTGGAGTTACAGACAGTTGTGAGCCACCATGTGGGTGCTGGGAAATGAACCGGAGTCCTCTGAAAGAACACTTAGTACTCTTAACAGATGAACCATCTCTCCAGCCACAGAACATTGTTTTATTCGGTGCTGACTTGCAAAATAAGAACAACTTTCAAAATTTGCAAGGCTTTGATGGAAATCAAAATGGCACTAATACTTTATGAGATTTAAAAATTACATAAAATTTGGGTCATTTAGATGACTCAGTGAGCCTGATGGCCTGATCTTGAAGAGTCCAAGAATAAAAATATAGAAATGCAGATTCCAAAAAAAGAATGTAGAAATATATAGTTGTAAACCTAAAAGAATGAGAGCAGACTGTCAGCACCTTAAGGATTAATTATTAACAGTGGGTTCCTCCACTTTACAACCCATAGCTCTATTTACAAGGCCGAAGCATCTCTCTGAGAGATAATCTAAGATAACATCCTGATCATCTGTGATTAATGATGGAAATAAGCTGAGTTAACTTTTAGGAGGAGGATATATGTGACCTCTGGGTTATGCATTACCCCTGCTATGTGAAACTGGTAGAATCAAAGTAGAGAGCTTCAGTAAATACCACCTAGAAATACCAGGAAAGACAACAGATTAAGCACATGTACTAGTTTAACTGAAAAACTCTGTTAATGAAGATAGTAAAATAAGGCAATCTGTATCTGAGTTTTACCTCAAGATTGTAAAATTCCTTTGTTTAGACCTAATGCTTGGTACTCCTTACTATAAAAAAGATGGGTTCAGAAACTGGCCTCGGCCACAGCCTTACAAATTTCTTCTCTGGCTTTGATCTTAGCTAGTGGATAACCTTTTGTGTCCCAAGGTGTTTTTTATTTTAATTTTTTCTGGTTCTGGTATTTTTTTGTCTGTAATAAAGTTTGTTTCTGGTTTATTAGACTTTGGTGGTCTGCCCCTATCTTTGCACAACCTCTGTGGACCCAACAATCTCAAAAATTGCTCCCTAACCTCCATACCTCTCTCTCTCTCTCCCTCTCCCTCTCCCTCTCTCTCTCTCTCTCTCTCTCTCTCTCTCTCTCTCTCTCTCTCTCTCTCTCTCACACACACACACACACACACACACACACACACACACACAAATAAGATTTTAAAATGTTAATGAAATTCAAGCTCTGTGTCTGTAACAGGACTATGTTCACACAGTCATACCTATATACAGTATGCTGCATACAGTAAGTACAAATAAAAATTTAAAAATGTGATTCTGTAAGATGCAAAAGAAGGGTGAAACATTTTTCATTTTTGTTTTTAAACACCTTTCAGTGACAGTCCTCTACACATCCTGTGAAGAAGTATAAGAACCTTTATATTTAAAATCTCTGGTCATGACTTCAAACTCTATTACAGAACTACAGTATTGAAAACAGCTTGGTATTGGCATAAAAACAGAGAAGTTGACCAATGGAATCGAATAGAAGACCCTGACTTAACCCACAAACCTATGAGCACCTGATTTTCGATAAAGGAGCTAAAAATATACAATGGAAAAAAGAGAGCATCTTCAACAAATTGTGCTGGCAAAACTGGATGTCAATCTGTAGAAGAATGAAAATAGATCCATATCTATCACCATGCACAAAACTCAAGTCCAAGTGGATTAAAGACCTCAATATCAGTCCAAACACACTGAACCTGATAGAAGAGAAAGTGGGAAGTACTCTACAACACGTGGGCACAGGAGACCACTTCCTACATATAACCCCAGCAGCACAGACAGTAAGGGCCTCATTGAATAAATGGGACCTCCTGAGACTGAGAAGCTTCTGTAAAGCAAAGGACACTGTCGCTAAGACAGAAAGGCAACCCACTGACTGGGAGAAAATCTTCACCAACCCCGCAACTGACAAAGGTCTGATCTCCAAAATATATAAAGAACTCAAGAAACTAGACCGTAAAAGGCTAATCAACCCAATTATAAAATGGGGCACTGAGCTGAACAGAAATCTCTCCACAGAAGAAATTCAAATGGCCAAAAGACACCTAAAGTCATGCTCAACTTCCTTAGCGATCAGGGAAATGCAAATCAAGACAACTTTAAGATACCATCTTACACCTGTCAGAATGGCTAAAATCAAAAACACCAATGTTAGCCTTTGCTGGAGAGGTTGTGGAGAAAGGGGTACACTCATCCATTGCTGGTGGGAATGCAAACTTGTGCAACCACTCTGGAAAGCAGTGTGGAGGTTTCTCAGGAAATTCGGGATCAACCTACCCATGGACCCAGCAATACCACTCTTGGGAATATATCCAAGAGAGGCTGTATCATACAACAAAAGTATATGCTCTACTATGTTCATAGCAGCATTGTTTGTAATAGCCAGAACCTGGAAACAACCTAGATGCCCTTCAATTGAAGAATGGATGAAGAAAATATGGAATATATACATATTAGAGTACTACTCAGCAGTAAAAAACAAGGACTTCTTGAAGTTTGCAGGCAAATGGATGGAAATTGAAAACACTATCCTGAGTGAGGTAAGCCAGACCCAAAAAGAGGAACATGGGATGTACTCACTCATATTTGGTTTCTAGCCATAAATAAAGGACATTGAGCCTATAATTCGGGTTCTTAGAGAAGCTAAATAAGAAGGAGAACCCAAAGAAAAACATATAGGCATCCTCCTGAATATTAACCTTCATCAGGCGGTGAAAGGAGACAGAGACAGAGACCCACATTGGAGAACCGGACTGAAATCTCAAGGTCCAAATCAGGACCAGAAAAAGAGAGAGCACAAGCAAGGAACTCAGGACCGCGAGGGGTGCACCCACACACTGAGACAATGGGGATGTTCTATTGGGAACTCACAAAGGCCAGCTGGCCTGAGTCTGAAAAAGCCTGGGTTAAAACCGGACTCACTGAACATAGCGGACAATGAGGACTACTGAGACCTCAAGAACAATGGCAATGGGTTTTTGATCCTACTGCACATATTGGCTTTGTGGGTGCCTAGGCAGTTTGGATGCTCACCTTACTAGACCCGGATAGAGGTGGGTGGTCCTTGGACTTCCCACAGGGCAGGGAACCATGATTGCTCTTTGGGCTGACGAGGGAGGGGGATTTGATTGGGGGAGGGGGAGGGAAGGGGAGGCGGTGGTGGGGAAGAGTCAGAAATCTTTAATAAAAAAAATCATTATAAAAAAATAAATAAAATCTCTGGTCAGTTTTGGCCCCTGGGAATGTTTTCACAAAAAGTTGGAAGCCATCACTTTAAAACACAATTGTCAAAGAGGCTGTATTTTTGTCTCTCAAATTCCCTAGGATGGAAGAAGCCTGGTTTCTGCTCACATTCAGTCCAGAGATGAGAAAAAAAGTATATTCCTGTGGATTAAAGACAATGTAGATGGTCACCCCAATTACCAAGTAGATATGGGATGAGCTGTGTGGTGTGAAACAATGTTTTCAAATCTTTTTTACTTAAGGACTATTTTCATTTATCTTAGAAAGTGTGTGGCTGGTAACATTAAAAGGTTTCATCCTTCAAAATCTGTTGAATAGTTTTCTTATAACAAGCATCATTTTGTCTTAGTAGGTATTCATAATAAATAATGGCTTTCCCCCCTTATCTATGGCAATGCTTTCTGGATGCTAAGTATTACAGGGAAATTGGTGTCCCTTCTTAGAGTTCTTAGTTTCATTAATAAAGAATTTAAGAATGGGCTCAGAAGAAAGCTTGAAGGCAGTTTTATTTGAGCTTAAAAGGAAAACTGCAGGGCAATGTAAATGCCAACATTTCCCTTGGGGAGGAAGGTGGAAGAGACAGAAAGCCAGGCTATTTGAGACAAGCCTGAATGTTTGTCAATGGAAGCCAACCCCATGGCCAGAGGGGAGGAAGCTTCAGATAAAGATTAAGAAAGCCCAAAGTGTTGGGGATCACATACCCATGCTCAGGTTAGTATAGAAAAAAGAAAAGGAGGAGGAGGAAGAAGTGTAGGAGAAGGGGGTGGTAGAGGAGGAGAAGGGAAGGAGGAGGAGGAAAAAAGGTTAAAAAGAAGGAAAACAGTTACAGACAGACTTCACAGGGCCTCGTGCTTGGTCTGTCTGTTGTGACTGCATGGAAGGTAGAGTTTCTGGAAAGGAAAAAGTACATTATCTCATCAAAGGGCTAATTATTCCTCCCATCTCTTTAGCAAGATGCTAGGTTAATCTATGAACTTAAGATCATTATGTTAAATGTAATAAACCAGATTTAGAAAGAAAAAGACTGCATGTCTTCTGACATATGCTGACTCTAGGTGTGTGTGTGTGTGTGTGTGTATAAAGTGGAAGGAGGAAGCCAGAATTCAGACATGAGAGATAACATGTGCTCGTCTTACTGAGTCTGGGTATCTCATTTAATATTTCAATATTGGCTCATTTTCTACAACACATTTTATAATTTCATTTTTTTCTTTTGTAAAACCAAAGCAGGAGTCCTGTTGTTGTTAGGGAAATATGCTGTTATACATTGTTATTAAGTCTCCATACTTAGCAAGAATAAGTTTCTGTTTCCTAAGCATAAGGATCCTGAAAACTTTTTCAATCTATGCGGAACTTGTGACCCCACAGCATGTATCCACCCCTTTGCCTTCCTAAACTCCTGAACCTGTGGTATATGGCCGCAGTTTTGCCTTATGAAAATGTGTCTTCCCAGACATCATGATGACCCCCTTTCAAATGAAGGATTCTCATACTTATCTATCCTACAGGAGGTCATGATTCCTGAGTCCCACCCCCCAATTTTATGCACAGGTGCTAACAGCCATTTATCTTGACAAGTGTTTTCTATCAACCCTAACCCTACACCATGAAAGGGACCTCAAAGTCAGTGAAGGGCTGTTCTTTAAAACCCTGACTTTGGGAGAGAAAGCCAGCTGAATAAATACAGTTTGCTTCAATGAGGCATTTGTGTAATTGGCTTTTTTCCTCTTTTATGGGTAAATAAAATTACATTGGGTATTTGCCCCATATCCTTATTTTGATTATTCACTATTCATTTGATGAACACCTAGGCTGAAACCACTTGGATGTAGAAGTGTCTCTGTAGCAGGATAGATAGAGAATTCTTTGGTAGATGCCAAGGAGTGATATATTTGGGTTATATATGAGTTCTAATTTTAGTCTTTTGAGAAACTTCTGCATGGGTTTTAAATTTTTAATTTAATATTTTTTAGACAGGCTCTCACTATCTGGCTGTGACTGCCCTGGAACTCACTGTATAGACCAGCGTGGCCTAAGACTCACAAAGATCCATCTGCTACAGCTTCTCTGTGTAATGGTATAAAAGAAACATGTCATCAGCAATTTTATAAGTATTTCATTTAGCATTTTTATACCTACATTCATTATGGTGTCCCTACTCTAGAGGAAGTGGGATCGAGAAGAATGGAGCCAAAAAAAAAGAAAGCACACTAAAGTGTCATTTGATAGCCAGCTTTATTAAGAGCATCAGACAGCTTATACCCTGAAGGTTAAGCAGCCTCTCACTGACTTTTGAGGTTCCATTCACAGGGAAGGGTTAAGGTTGATAGAAAACAGTTGTTGGGTTAATTGGCTCTTAGCATCTGTACAGAAAAGTGGGGAGCACAGGGCTTAAGACTGCCTGTGGGATAGATAATGTTCTGAGAATATATCATGTAGAAGAGGGGGTTCATCACGGTATCTGGGAAGACACAGTTTTGCAAGGCAAAAGGGTGATCAGTGAAGTTAACATAAATAAAACTCCCATGATTCAAGCTATGTACAATCACAAGGACAAGCTGTGCCTGGAGATATTATCTAAATATTATCTAATGAGGTAATGGGAAATCTAAAGTAAACCCATTCCTATTTATTACACCTGGAGGGGCACAAAAGCACATTCCAGGGACAAACCCATGTTTAGAAGGAGCAGAGGTCACAAGCCTCTTATCTTCTTTTCTTGGAGTTTTCTCCCAAGCACTCGGAATTCCCTCACAGAGCTCCATTCTTAGACCATGTGTGCCCACACATGGAAATGAACCTGTGATTTTCTTTGTTGTGTCTGTGTTAGTCTAAATGAAATGGCCCCCAGAGACTCACATTTGAATACTTGGTCCCCAGAGGGTAGAATTGTTTGGGATGGATTCGGAAGTGTGTCCTTGTTGGAAAAAGAGGGGTGTCACTGGGGGAGGGCTTTGAGGTTTCAGAAGAATCCTGGCATTCCCAGTGTGTCCTTTACCTCTGCAGTTTTATATGTGAGCTCTCGAGTGCTGGTCCAGGTGTCTGCTGTCTACATCTGCCCTCATGTACTGTATTGCTTCAGAAACATAAGCCCTTCCTTTGATGAGTTTCCTTGGTCATGCTGTTTTATCACAGCAATGTGAAGTAGCTGAGACAGAGTCAGGGTTCTCCAGAGAAGAATGGATACAATTGATATTAAATGGGATTCATTACACTGACCTACATGGCACAGTCCTGTAGGCCAACAATGGTTATTTCACATCACAAAGGTCAAGAATCCAGTAGATTTTAGTCTGTGAAGTTGCTGCAGTCCCAGCCTGGTGCTGACGTCCCAGGTTGGTGAAAAGTTGTAACTGTGACTTGGAACATGCGTTTGTGGTTTTTGTGCTTATAACCCCCCTCTTCTGCCCTGTTCAGGGCTGCCAGGAGGATCAAGGTAGCCTGATCCATCAGTGACCCAAATCATGTGCTGATTTACAAAGGACTGCGCTGTTTCACTGCCCATAGGCGTTGTCTCTCCTTCCTCATGGTGCACACAGAGTCCATCCAATAAGACACTGAGAGGAGGGCATGAGCTCTCATTAGCATCCATTCCTGCTCTGCTCCTTGACTGTGGGTGCAGTGTGACAGCCACCTTGAACTCCTCATGCCATCCCAGAATCCTTTCTGTGACTTCTGCACTATGATACACACCACCTGGCACTGTGACAAAATAACCCTTCTCCCTCCAGCTGCTTTGGTCAGGAATCTTATCAGAGCAACAGGAAAAGCAACAAAGGAGGTATTAGAGAGCCCACGTCACTCCTAGTTTGGAGATGCTCTATTAGAGACTGCTGTACCGGCAGACTGACACTGGATTACACAAAGGGGTCGCCCAGAGTGGAAAGACCCAGTGTTGATGGAAACTTCAACTATAAATATCACTTTTATTGTGGCTGTAAGAAAGAGCCAAACTGACGCCATTTTGAATAAGACATCCATCTTGAAAAGTAAGGTGAAGCAAAGTTAAAATTCCCAAGACTTCCCAGAACTCCCTGGGTAACTGATATCGCTAACATCCTGGTTGGCAGGTTGAGACCTGTATAGTGGGCAAGTCACCCTGCCACAGTTGAGTAAACCAGGCAAGGCCAGTGCACCTCAGGAAATCTTCCTAGGAAAAGTTCCCTATGCCTGAACCTTGACTGGGGAATAACGCAACTCTGACTTGGAGCAGATGTTTGCAGATTTTCTGCTTAAATACTTGCTGAACAAAAGTTCAAGGATGCAGTCAGCTCCTGAGTTTGTACTGTTGTCCCTGGTCTGTTGATCTTTGATGCCCAATTCAATAAAGGTCTTGCTTTGTGTGGACTCTTGTGCCTGCTTGGGCTGTTTTGGAGTCACGAATCTCCAACATGACCTTATTTCTTAGAAGCTGATGGTGTGAGGAAAACGAGAAAGCATTTGCCCAGCTCTGGAACTCTAAGTACAGGGAAAGATGTTGCTGGTTTTCTTGTAATTTGCCCAGCTGTGTCCTATGTGCCAGGGCCTAGGGCTATTTGGATCAGCTGATGAGCGCCATCTTCAGGCAGAATACTGAGAACTGGAGAAGGACACCTGGGCACTGCTCTGTTCTATTGAAGACCAGGTAAACAAAACAAAACACAAAACAGTAAATGCTCTTCTGTGGGTCTACACTGTTTCAGTTCTCTGGGATCAAGAAACAATGTTCAAGGTCTGTCTTTCTCCAAAGCGTCTCTGAACTTGACAGACCCTGAGATAGGACTCTTTCTTCTACTGCTGACATCTGATAAACTTCAGTGCAACCTCAGGTACCCAGGTATACAAAAATGTGTTTATACACCAAGTACTTACTGATAATAACTCATAAAAATTATTTTTAGAGAATCCTTGACTTCACATTTGCTTTTATCATTTAATAAAAATTGAAGCAAATTTACACATTGCAAAAACTGTGTTTGTTACTTGCATAAAGAACTAAATATTGTTGAATATTTGCTACTGCAGTACACAGAAACTTTCAGTTTTTTTCTATACTTCATGAAAATTTTTTGTTTTGCTGTTGTCAATGCTGAGAACCCTACTTTGAATTAAATACAAATATAAAATAGCAGATGCACATTGAGGACCATTTCAGAAATAGTAAGAAATTCTATCTTAATTCCCAAGCCAAAATCATTGAAAGAAATTTTATTTTATTTATTTTTAATTTATAGTGCTCTGCCTGCATGTGTGTCAGTGTATCACATGTGTATGAAGAGACCGCAGAAGCCAGAGAGTTTATTAGATTTCTTGGAACTGGAGTTACAGGGGGTTGTGAGCTGCCATGCAGGCGCTGGATTCCAATCTGGGTCCTTTGGAAGAATAGCCAGTTCTCTTAACTGCTGAGCCATCTTTCCAACCCCAAAATAGTAACTTTTTAAAACTAAGCATCTAACATGATGCAATCCAAAGATAGACTAATTTGATAATTACTTGCTGAAGAACGACAACAGGAACACATTAAAAGTCTGTTTTCTAGTACTAAGACATGTTTCTGTAAGAACAGAAAGTTTATATACAATAAAAACTGCAATCCATATTATACTACAGTGTCTCATCTGAGCTGCGGAGTTTCAGAGTGTTCACTGGTGTCCTCTACTGTGAAGGCCTCCTCTGCAAAGTGCACATGTGTGCTCAGAACAAGGTTGAGGTGACGTCATAAGACAATACCGGGAAGCTAGGTCAGAAGCAAGGACGTGTTATACAGTTGATTTTGAATTAGTTTTTGGTCATTGTGCTTCAGAAACATTTTGGTGTTACCAAGATCATCACAAGCCTCACACAGAGTTGTGTGACCTGTCGGATTATAATCCACAGAGAAATGGGAGCCATCAGTAGAAAATTCCTAGATCTTCTCCAAGCCTCTGTCTTCATTCACGATCGTTTGTTGATGGCGCCTGGGGAAATCATGGTTGGTGCCAACAGTATGTCCCACATCCCTTCTTTGTGTTAACTTACACATACCTAGGACTTTTCTATCTTTAAAATATTTATATCCAAGAAACAAACATGAAGACTTTCTGAGCCCAAACTCCCACCCCCAGCACAGCCTGACTCCCCATCTTCCTGTAGTCACCTTCTGGGAAGGTCTGACTAGGTTTGCAGCTTCTACTTCCTCCTTTTGTCAGACTTCAGGTCTCCCCAGACTCCCTGCCCTCTCTGTTTTCATCAGACTGGGCTGCTGGGCCCACAGAGGGCCAACCCACCCTAACCCTGGAGTGGCAAAGCCTCTAACTGTCTCACACATCCGCTCATTGCATGTTGAGGACACACAGTTCCCAGCTCTTCTCACCCCTGTCCCAGTCAGCCCTCTTCACTCCTGCTCTAGGATCCAGTCTCTTGCCCCACTCCAGGCTGAACTTTTCATATCTTCAGCAAATGCTGCCTTCAGTGGCAGTTTAGAGCCCACGTTTTCTCCCGTCCTCTCTGGAGTGTGCAGGTCAGCAGCCTTCTTTCTCCTGAGTCCCCTCCAGCACCATGCAGCAGCCCTAGTGATTCTGTGCATGTGAGTCACCACCCAGAGTCTCCCCTCCCCCAATCCTCTAAGGTCCTTTCTCAATAGTCCTTAGGCTTCAGGTGCCATGTCACCTGCCCATAAGCTCTTCTGGAACCCCTGCTCTCCTCTTCCAGCAACACCCGTTTACTGTCTTTTCTCCTGTGACCCCCACATCTGTGTCCCTCCATTGTACACCCAGAAAGCATGATTGGTGCCTAGCTCACATTCCTCAAAACTGGGAGTCGTAGACACAGTGTTCACAAATGAGAAAACAGAATTCAGAAGCAGGAAAGAGGCAGGTCAAATTCTGACGTCTGGTCCCCAAGTGAGCAGAGAGCATCCTGAGAGGATCATTTATGAGCCCCTTTTCTTTTTTTATACAATATGAGTTTCGGGTATGCTAAAGTTATCCTAGGGATGAAGCCAAGCTCATCTGTGGGGCGTAAAGTGTAGGAGGAGCCCAGCTAAAGAGCAGCTATGTAAGGTGTACTGGTGACCAGAATCCTGGGAACTGCCCGCTCTGAAGTACTGACTCACTCCGCTGAGTGCAGAAGAAACGGGGGACTGGGTGTGCCCAGGGTCCTTGGGTGTGTGTGTGGGTGGGGGTTTGCATTATTCCAATCCGGAGACAGCTAGGTGAAAATAAAAAGTAAGGGCGTGGAGGAATTTCCAGAAAATGAAAGCAAAAGAGAAGTTACCTCAGATAAGAGTCTCTGTAACTCTGAGGGGACCCTGCAGTCGCAGTTTCCCAGGCCAGCCAGGATAGTAGTGTCCAGACTGTTCCCGCTGCTGGTCAATGAATCTTGGGGCCCAAACCCTCCCCTCCCGAAGACCTTGATCAACAAGTTGCAAAAGTACTTCCAGAACCAGAAGTCTAGCAGAGAGGAGTGAGAGGTGGTTCCCCTGCCTGCGAGCATGGAGAGTTTCTTGGTGAATTTCTCCCAGAAAGACGGTGAGGGGCGCCAAAGCCCAGAAGGGTCGCCCAGCATGGAGTTCAGGGCCACAGGTGGCAGGCCCAGAACTCGGAGCAGCACCTTGGGAGCAGGAGATCCTCGAGAGCAGAATCTGGGAGGCAAGTGCATCCTGGAGGGGCGCTTTTCCTTGCTCTTCCAGGAGCTTCCTGGTGCTGTGAAGCTTCCCTTGCTTTGATTTTTCTTTTTTCTTTCCTTCTTCCTTCCTTCCTTCCTTCCTTCCTTCCTTCCTTCCTTCCTTCCTTCCTTCCTTCCTTCCTTCCTTCCTTCCTTCCTCTCTTTCTTGCTTCTTTCTTTTCCTTCCTTCTTTCTTTCTCTCTTACTCTTTCTTTCTCTCTTCCTTTCTTCCTTCCCTCCCTCCTACTTTCCTTCCCTCCTTCCTTCCTTTTCTTTTCTTTCTTTGTTTCTCTCTTTCTCTTTTCTTCTTTCTTTCTTTCTTTCTTTCTTTCTTTCTTTCTTTCTTTCTTTCTTTCTTTCTTTCTTTCTTTCTTTCTTTGATCCTTCCTTGGTTGCTTCCTTTCTTAACTTCCCTGTTTTTATTATGCAACTGATGCAGTTAAAGAATTAAGAATTTTGAGGAGTTGTGGGTCAGCTAGCACCAAGGGTTCTAGCTGGGGAGGGGTGTCATTGGGAGGTGAGCTTGAGGAGGGAAAAACCCAGGAACTTTTATGCCATAGCCTGGCCAAATTTCTGGCTTTGTCCTTCAGCAGCCCCAGGGTGGCCTGAAGTGTCTGTGGGCTTTGAGCCTGGGTGGTGGTAGGAGTGGGGGGTAAGGTGGGGATCCTTCTTTACTGAAAGGCTCCAGAACAGTTGAGCAGTTGAAAATTCTCCACTCCTGTCTGCAATCTGCAAAGGAAGTCCAGCCTTACTTGCTTGCTCAGGTGGGTGATTGGAAGACCCAGACCTGAAACTTCCAGAAAGCCACCATTAGTTCCCACCTGAGATTCTGTACCCAGGTTCATCCTCAGAATGCACACAATTCCTCCTTCTTGTCCATGGATATGGAGAAACATTTGGGGTAAAGGAAGAGCAAGGAGGCAGAGGAAGCCAGGTTGTAGGCAAGATAATGGCCCAACAGGGATTCAAGAAGAAAAAATGAAAGAAAAAGACCATGGTAGAGGGTGTAAACACAGGTTTTCAGAAAGCCTGGCAAAAGGCACGAGAGACCTGCAGGGCGTTGACTTCCTCCCAGAAGCAAAACCTTCTTGTCCTAGATTTGACTTCACCAGGGCATGCTCCACAGACAGCTGGTAGCAAAACCTGTTTTCTCATTTTCTCTTTTCCTAGAGCAGTGGTTTTCAACCTTCCTACTGCTACAACCCTATAATGCATACTGTGGTGATCCCAATCATAAAATTATTTTTGTTGCTACTTCACAGCTGTAATTCTGCTACTGCTATGAAGTGTAATGTAAAAATCTCTGTTTCTGATGGTCTTAGGCTACCTCTGAGAAAGGACCTTTGACCCTCAGAGGGGTCGTGACACACAGGTTGAGAACCACCTCATAGGGTTAGAGGGTTCCCAGTTTGATCCCAGCTGTCACTACCCCAGTAGACACAACCTTTGTGGAGTGTGTTCTTCTCTTGAGCTGTCTCAAAATGTTGGTCACATGTTAGGGGTAGTAACTACTAAATCCTGGTCACAGGGAGCGTGGGAGAGCTAGATAGACCTAGCCCAGCTCTATTCTAGACTGTTTAGTACAGAAAATGTGGCTGAGTGGGTAAGCATTTGTCACCAGTCCTCTGAGGTGACCAGGACGTGCTGAAGTCTGAAAAATCTCTGTTGTTTATTGAGAGCCTCAAACCAACAAAATGGAGATCTATAGATACTGGTAGTGGCCAGGCGGTGGTGGCGCACACCTTTAATCCCAGCACTCAGGAGGCAAAGGCTGATCTCTGTGCCGAGCCTTGTCTACAAGAGCTAGCTCCAAGACAGGCTCCAAAGCTGACTTGAGGTGGGCACTGGTGTAACATGAGGGCTGGGCTTGTTGGGGTTTCTGTCCTGCCTGGTCCCCCAGCCCTTTAGTCCCAGAAAAAATCATAAGAGAGTCTACATTAGGTTATAAACTGATTGGCCCATTAGGTCAGGCTTCTTATTTACTCTTATACCTTATATAGCCCATTCTTATCTATGTTAGCCCCATGGCTCGGTACCTTTCTCAGCAGGTCAGGTCACATCCTGCTTCTTCAGTGATCTGGGCAGGAATGAGGAGGAATGGGCTTCCTCCTTCCCAACATTCTCCTGTTCTCATCGTCCCACCTCTACTTCCTGTCTGGTTTACCTATCTATACTTTCTGCCTGACCAATCAGAATTTATTTAAAACATGATTGACAGAATACAGACAATTCTCCCACACTACACAAGGGAGAGACTAGACATCAGAATTTTGCCTCCTCCTCCCAGACTCACTTTCTGGATGGGAATCACACACTGTTACTGCCATCATGGCTCTCTGGCAATACTTGTGCCTGTACACATTGCACACATCCAAGAAGAGACAGCCATGCTTGGATGCCTTGGATGGACTTCATCAAAGTCCGGAAAAGAAGAATGTACCACAGAGGTGCAGGACATTTGGTAACAGGCTTCTGAATGTTCACAAAGAAGTCACCCTGAGGTCACCCAGTCCTCAGTTCCCTCACCAGCCCAGTACAGTTTCTCTGGAAACTCCTCACTACTCATAGAGTAGAGTTAGAGTCCCATGTTCCTTCTCAGATAGATTCTAACATCTGTATCTGGGTGAACATCTAAATGAAGTCACCAGGACAGCTGTCTTCATGGCTGAGGTTGGAGAGCCATCTTGTTTTCCATGATAAGGTTCTGAGCTCATCGGACTAGCTGTCCATCATGGAACATCATGGAACATGGTACC
The DNA here is from genome assembly GCA_963919715.1 of Microtus obscurus. Lineage (NCBI taxonomy): Eukaryota > Metazoa > Chordata > Mammalia > Rodentia > Cricetidae > Microtus > Microtus obscurus. The sequence continues at coordinate 169,582 of CAWTZC010001664.1, read as the reverse complement.
CAAAGTTTTGCTGTGTCTGTGAACATCAGGGCTCCAGTATATTTCTCCTTGGCCACACTTCTCCTGAACTTTTTGGTTCTCTATTCTGGCCAACCTACTTGTTCCTTTCCTTTTCTCTATGTCAATCATGATCCTTGTTTCTTTTCTCTTCTTTATGATGGCCACTCATTTTTCTTTCCTTTCCAGTTACCTATGCTGACCATGTGCCTCCCTATTTCTTTCCTGTTCTCTATGATGGTCATGCCCTCCCCTCTTCCCTCTCCTCCCTTCCCTCCTCCCCACCTCCTTTCCTTCTTTTCCTTTCCTGTTCTTTTTGGTGGCCACATCCCTCCCTGTTTCTTCCTGCTTCTTCATGATCTGAGTGACACAGATTTTCCTCTTCCCTCTCTGGCTGCAGCTTCTGATATCACAGTTCACATCCTCATAGCTCTTCATGTCGTTGACAATGTTCCTAGAAAACACTTTCAGCTGGGAACCTCTGCTCCATAAGTGTTTATTTCTTTATAGCCACTCAGCTAGACTGTGGGTGAGTTGGAAATTTAATATAAGTTCCTTGGATTTTGTTGAGTTTCACTAAGTTCAGCCATTTGGTGTTCTAATTCTGTTTTTGCAAAATCTCTTCTATTCTGTTTTATTTTTCTCCCTTTATTACCAAATGTGAGTTGTTTATCATTGCAGGCTAATGGCTAGATTGATGGTCATTCTGATAATGACCAACTGTGTCACATCCGTAGAGCATGGGTCTCACCCCATGTACCCAGTTGTCCTTGTAATTATAAATGTTCCCACCTTCAGAGCCCACTGAGTACAGTACAGGTTCTGTACTACTGAACTCTATGTTTCTTCAATGTAATGCACTGACTGGCTCAAAACAATTCCCACTGACCTCAGTAAGCAATAAGAAGACTGAGGCTGTGTAAGTCGGATTTGTATAGCAGGATGCTAACAGCATTCACCAGAGTTCCCTTGTGTGATAACGTATTCGAGATAATCACCTTGAATAGAGGAAGGGTTTATCTAGGCTCAACAATTTTGGAGATTTTGGTTAATAGTCAGTTGGCCTGCTGCTTTTGGACAATGGCACAAGGCAGTACACCCTATTGGGAACTCTTGGCTCTGTAGAGATACAGAAAGGAGGAAAGGGCTGGGGTCCCAGGATTATCCCCTCCCCCAGGGAAATCTGACTTCCTCTAGAACTCACTTCTTAAAGTTTACAGGATCTTCCATTTGACCACGAGCTGGCAACCATGTTTGTCATCTCAAAGCCTCTGGGGAACACTCGATAACTAAGATAAAGCAATGAATGTTAAAAAGTAATCTGGACGTGGTAGTACATGCTTTGACCCCAGCACTTGAGAGAGAAACACGCAGGTGTCTGTGAGTTTGAGACCAGGCTGGTCTACAGAGCAAGTTCTAGGCCTACCAGGGCTACATAATAAAATCTTGTCTCAAAAAAACCCCACCAACAAATAAACCACACCACCCCAGGAAGTTTAGGAGCAGAGGCAGGGCTCGCTGGGTTAGATAGCTTGCTGTGTAAGTGTGAGAGCTTGTAAACATCTGGGCACGGCTCCATGTGCCCAGTGTAGAGGGCAGAAATGGGCAGATCACAGCAAGCCTAGCCAACCAGCAAACTTCAGGTTCAGTATGAGACCCCATCTCCAGCCTGGAAGGCAGAGAGCAATGCAGGGAAATACCTACTGTCCTGTTGTGGCCTCCACGTGACCAGGGGTGTGCACTCCTCCATATGCCCACATGTCTATACATGAATAATCCACGCAAAGTGACATTCAAATCCCTTTGCTGAGTTCTCCTTCTTTTACAAGGGGTTGCTGCTTAGGGAGTCAGGCTGAGCTGCTGGCTCATAATGTAGAAATCATGGACTAATTATGTAAGTAAAAATTGCTTCCAATTTGGCTCAAAAATCTTTTTATTTTTATTTTTTTTTATGTTTCAGTTCCCCAGAATGTTCTGGAGAAAGAAAATCATGAGTTAATGTTGCAAGGAAAAGGAACATTCAGTTTCACTGTCTGGTTGCCCAAAAACCCAGATGAAGCCTCAGTTCCAGAGGCAGTTCCAGAAAAGGTAAGGACATGGGGCATTATTCCAAGGTACATGGTATTTTCCATAATGAAAATATCGTGGAGATGAGCTGGATGAGGTGGCACACACCTTTAATCCCAGCACTTGGGAGGGAGAGGCATATGGGTCTTTGTGAGTTAAAGGCAAAAACCTGGTCTACAGAGTAAGTTCCAGGAGAGCCAGAACAGTTACACAGAGAAACTGTCTTAAAAAAAAAAAAAAAAAAAACCAACCAATAAAAAAAACAAACAAACAAACAAAAAGAAATGATTCTTGTATTAATGCTGTCTTACTGTTTGGGTTTTAGGAATCCAAGACAAAAAAAGAAGCTGCAGGAAAAGGTAAGTCTCAGCTAAGGCAGCCCTGGTGTTCACCAGGCAGTTGTGTGTTTATTAAACAGGGCTTGGGAGAGCTTCCTCTAGTTTCACACCAGGCAGGTTCTGCTCAGCTTGGAGCCACCTGCAGTGGCAGTCATCTCAGCCAGATGTGTTTAAAGCGTTCCCTGATGGAGCCCATTGAGCTCTTAGGGCTCCCATCAGAGGAACAGGACCAGCTTGTTTCTTTCTTTTTTCCTTCGGGAGATGTCTACAGCTAAGGAGAGGAGAGGAAGATCTGGGAGGTCGTGATGGACACTTATGCTTTGCTGGCCAGTAATAGCAAGGACAGGACTTGTAGTAGATGCTTGCTGTGTGCTTCTCTGGGTAGCAATGCTCGGTGAGCACTGGGTGTGTCTTAGATGGACCCCAGCTTCCCAGCACCAGCTCTTCCTTCCTCATCTTCTACAGGAAACAGCCAGCACTGGACAGGTGTGAGTTCTTCTGCTGTGCTGGTGGGTGGGCAGGGCCATTGACTTACCTCAGACTTAAATGAATGAGAAACATATAGTAAAGGGTAACAAATGAAGAACCATACTGAATAAGGTGAGCAAGAGCAACCAAGAGATGCAGACACCCAATTGTAGGAAAACAAATTCTTTTACTCCATCACTCTGCCTTCTGGCCTAATGACTGAGTCTGGCCTGAAGACTGGGTCTCTCACTGAACCTACCAGAGAAAGTGACTGACATAGTGCTGACCTTCCTAGTAGAAAATATAAGCAGCTTCCCCAGTGATGACTTTAAGGTGAAAGTGATCTGAGTTTTGGGCATCACCATAGTTACCTTTCAGAAGCCTATAGGTGAGGCTTCTGTCTCCACACCTCAGGATCTTTGAGTGTTCTACACTTTGTTGTAGTATGTAAAAGAGGCCTCTAAACCTTTCCCCTAAGATTTTGGAAAGATAAACAAATTGACTTTGAGATCCAATTTGGGTCTTTTTAATAGAGTACTTGTCAGAGACCATGCTTTGAGAAGTATACCACTTACAAGGGTAGGGCCATGAGGATTAGAAAAATAAGTAAAAAGAATGAAGATATATGACTGAAAACAATAAAACAGAAAATATAGGATAGTATCAGGAGGGAGTTCCAGTAAATACTGAAATCACTCGTTTTAATTTTCTGTACACTTTCATACCCCAATACTACAGGGAAGGAAGACAAAAGACTGCTTTAACATGATACAAAGGACAATTAGAACAGTTATTTGCTTCAATATTTTGAGACATCAAGTCATTAGCATTCTGTTATTTGGGCAGTGAACCCACCCTAGACCAAGTATCCCAAAGGCAGCCATTCTTAAGGTCAAACCTCCTACTTCAAAAGAAGTAGCAGAAATATGCTTGAATTCTCTGACCTTTGGTGACTGTGGAGTGGATTTACCTATATGGGCCATTTTAATGTCAAAGAGAACAGATAACTGTAGATGGAGACTACTTGTTCATTTCCAGTCCCCAGCTCTGAGATATTTACACAGAAGCTTTCTTAATTAAAACACTGCTTGGTCAATCACTTAGGCATAGTTTTAGCAAGATTTATATTGTACTACTAATGAAAGGATGAGAACATACTCTGATCTGGTCTCACACCAGCCCCAGTGAGAGTGTGGCCATGGCCAAGAGCTAGGAGGAGGGGACATGTCCTCTTTTTACAAAGCAATGGATCTCAAAACCAGGTTGTGTGACTTTCTACCTTAGAATGTCTGAAGGTGGTTGCTTATCCAGATTTCAGGTCTGGATTCTACCAAGTGGGAATTCTGGAGGACGGGTTTTGTAACTTGCATTTAAAAATATTTATTTGTGGGGCATCAAGGTAGCTCATGGGATGGTGTCCAGAAAACAGCAGAGCAAGAGCACTCCATCAGGTCATGTCTGACCTCCATACACATGCCGTGGCACTTACCCATCCTCTAAATAAATAAGATGTACCAAAAAAAAAAAAGATTAAGGTAAGTTACATGTTGGTGGGGGTCAGCCATTGCACTATCTCTGAGTTTAACATTATTTTAGAAATACAGCAGCGTTTCTTTGTTGTTGTTGTTTGGTTTTTTTTTGTTTGTTTGTTTTTCAAAATAGAATTTCTCTGTGTAACAGCTCTAGCTGTCCTCAAACTAGCTCTAGTTAACCTGGCTGGCCTCAAACTCAGAAATCCTACCTGGGTCTCCCAAATGCTGGGGTTAAGGGTATGTGCCACCACCACCCAGTTTGCTTTGTTTTTGACAGTGTTTTACAATACAGCCATGCTGGCCTGAAACTTTTGCTTTTGATAGAGTGTTTCACTATGTAGCCATGGTTGACCTGGAAGGTCGACCAAGCTGGGCTCAAATTTAGAGATTTGCCTGCGTCTGCCCAATTATATGCCCATATTCTCTTTCCTGAGCTAAAGACTCCTGGGTACCAGGTCAGAAAATAGCCTACGGATTCCCTGTGGATCTGATCCCCAGAAAGGGAGTGACTCACTATTTACTCTTGGCTGACCTTGAACTCATGATCCCCTTACCATTACCTCTACCATAAAAGTGCTAGGATTGTGGGTGTATACCACCTTGCCCAGACTAGAAACATGACTTCCAATAACCAAATGATGTTCTATAGTAAAAGTTATACTGCCTACTTTTGAGTTCTGAATAACTTTCACCCATCAACAACCTGCTATTTCAGAACCCCAGACACAACTGCTCACATCCTCTGTTCTTATTGGGAAACAAACCTTTTCTGGAAGACACAACACACATGTCCACTCACCTCATATAGGAAGCCCACAACAGAACAAAGCCAAACATGGTGAACCAATGACTTTTATTAAGGTTTCCTACAAGATTATGGGTGAGGGGTTACTTACAGGGGCAGAAATGGCTCAAAGACAGCTGCAGGAGAAGAGCCCAGCACAGCATGGGTGACAGCTCACAAAGCTGTGAATTTGGAGCACTCTGCATAGGCTGCAGGCAGCTCATCAGGTGGAGAGTCTCCTTTCCACATAGCTCTGGTCTAATACTCTTCCAGGAAACTCGGTTGGTTTCGGCTTCTTCTGTGTCCGTGGTCTGGTGTCATCATTGAAGCTTGTCTTGTATTAGAGTCAATGCCGCTTTTCTGAGTCTTTGCTGCAGGTCTCTTCTGGTCTCAAAGGGACTCTCAGTAATCTTTATTGATTACTCCCGTGGGGGGGGGGGTGGTGGAACCTAGTGAATTTGAACAGGTTCAGTGACTTCCCAGAGAAGACACTGGGGGTCATCTGTAAGTTCTTTCTCATTTCTGTGTGAATGTGTGTCTTTCATGTCTCCCTTGAACCTAAGGAGAGAGTACAGAAAAAGAGAGCATGAAATGGTGATTGATGGCAAAACTGTGGTCATTTTCCTAGAAACCACGAAAAAGCCAGTGGAGGACCCGAGACCCAGACGTCCTTCTTTAACACAGCCATCTGAGACTCTAAGCTCCAGACGTCCATCTTTGACACAGTCAGCTGAGGCTTCCAGCTCTAGACCTCGATCTTGGACACAGCCGGCTGAGGCTTCAAGCTCCAGACGTCCATCTCTGAAACAGACAGCTGAGCTCTACACAAGCAAGATGCCAACAGCCATGCCTTCCAGTCCCTACCCACCATCCCCACTACAAGTGAAGATCCGCAAGTTCATCCCCTGGGTACACAAGAAACTAAAGCCATACTTAGAAAGCCAGGATTCAGAAGGCGGGGAGTGCAGTGTCCAGCCTGTGGGTCCCAGCACTCCTGACTACTTTGACGTGAACTTCTTAAAAAGGGCAGGTGAGTTGGAATAGCAGAAGCAGACCATGGTCGGGTGCAAAGACAGACCATGCAGGTGTCCAAACAGACCCATTCACGCTTCCAAGGAGAGCCCACTGGAGTGTGGCACTGCCTGTGGGAGCCGCAGCCGCCCAGAGACTTTCTCCATCTCACAGTGGGGGACAGCGCTTTAGATGTGCCCAGCCCATGACTTGGTTTGGCTGCTTTCTAGGGATAGTTTCCATTTGCTTTCCCAGTTGCCCAATTTCCCAGCAGACAGTCTTGATAGGAGAAAGCAAGTTGGGATGAAGATTGGAGCAGGAACCAAGGGCCATGTGCTAGCTAGGCAAGTGCTCCTCCAACTGAGCTATACCCAAAGCACCTTTCTGTTGTAAATAACGATTCCATTGACTTGTTTCTAAGGATTACAAAAGTAATATACGATCACCTTTTGAAAAAAGCCAAAAAAAAAAAAATCCCTGAAGGCACAGTGCGAACATTCTCATGTATCCTTTTCTGTGAATCAGCTCATGTTTGTACCCAGTTCAGAATAACTTACTTTCATCAACCACCTGCTATTGCAGAATGCCAGACACAACTGTTCAGGGCCTCTGTTTTAATTGGGACACAAAACTCTTCCTGGGGAGATACAACACACAAGTCCACTCACCTCAGATAGGGAGCCCACAACAGAACAAATTGCAAATTGGTCAACCAATGACTTTTATTTAGGTTTCCTACAGGAGTATGGGTGAGGGTTTTTTTTTTAATTGATTTTATTGAGCTGTAAATTTTTCTCTGCTCCTCAACCTTCCTCTCCCCTCCCCTTCAACCTTCTCCCATTGCCGCCACGCTCCCAAGTTACATAGGAGATCTTGTCTTTTTCTACTTCCCATGTAGATTAGATGCATGTATGTCTAAGGGTCCTCAATGTTGTCTAGGTTATCTGGGATTGTGAGTTGTAGGCTGGGTTTCTTTGACTTCTGTCTAAATGTCACTTATGAGTGAATACATATGATATTTGTCTTCCTGGGTTGGGTTATGTATCATATCACTCAATATGATGTCTTCTAGATCCATATGGCCTGCAAATTTCAAGATGTCATTAATTTTTTCTGCTGTGTAGTGCTCCATTGTATAAATGTATCACATTATCCTTGTCCTTTCTTACATTGAGGGGCATTCAGGTTGTTTCCAGGTTCTGGCTATGAAAAACAATGCTGCTATGAACACGGTTGAGCACATGTCCTTGTGGTATGATTGAGAATCCTTTGGATATAAACCCAAAAGTGGTATTGCTGGGTCTTGAGGAAGGTGGTTTCCTAAGTTTCTGAGAAATCGCCATACTGATATCCCAAGGGGGCTGTACCAGCTTGCACTCCCCTCAGCAATGTAGGAGTGTTTGCTTTACCCCTCATCCTCTCCAGCATAAGCAGTCATCAGTGGTTTTGATCTTGGCCATTCTTACAGGTGTAAGATGGAATCTCAGAGTTGTTTTGATTTGCATTTCTCTGAGTGCTAAAGATGTGAACAATTCCTTAAGTGTCTTACAATTATTTTAGATTCCTCTGTTGAGAGTTCTCTGTGTAGGTCTGCACTACATTTTTTATTGGATTATGTGTTCATTTGATGACCAATTTCTTGAGTTCTTTGTATATTTTGGGGATCAGTCCTCTCTCTGATGTGGGGTTAGTGAAGATCTTTTTCCATTCTGTGGGCTGTTGTTTTGTCTTGTTGACCGTATTGTCTTGTTGAGCTTTTCAGTTTCAGGAGGTCCCATTTATTAATTGTTTCTCTCAGTGTCTGTGCTGCTGGGGTATATTTAGGAAGAGGTCTCCTGTGCCAATGCGTTCAAGTGTACTTCCCACTTTCTCTTCTATAAGGTCCTGTGCAGCTGGCTTTATGTTGAGGTCTTTGAACCATTTGGACTTGAGTTTTGTGCATGGTGATAGACATGGGTCTATTTTCATTCTTCCATGTATTGATATCTAATTATGCCAGCACCATTTGTTAAATAAGCTTCCTTTTCTCTGTTTTATATTTTTTGCTTCTGTGTCAGAAATCAGGTTTTCATAGGTGCATAGATTAATATCTGGGTCTTCAATTTGGTTCCATTGATCCTCCTGTCTGTTTTTATGCCAATACCAGGCTGTTTTCAATACTGTAGCTCTGTATTAGAGTTTGAAGTCAGAGACTGTGATGTTTCAAAGTTCCTTTATTGTACAGGATTATTTTGGCTATCCTGCGTTTTTTGATTTTTCTATATTAGGTTGAGTACTGTTCTTTCAAGGTCTGTGAAGAATTTTGTTGGGATTTTGATGGGCATTGCATTGAATCAGTAGATTGCTTTTGGTAAGATAGCCATTTTTATTGTGTTAATTCTACCTACCCAAGAGCGTGGGAGATCTTTCCATTTTCTAGTATCTTCTTTAATTAATTTCTTTCTTCAAAGATTTAAAGTTCTTGTCATATCATACAGGTCTTCCACTTATTTGGTTAAAGTTATTTTATGCTATTTGTGCCTATTGTGAAGGGTGATGTTTCTCTGATTTATTTCTCAGTCCAATCATCATCTGTGTAAAGGAGGGCTACTGATTATTTTGAGTTAATCTTGTATCCTGCTACATTACTGAAAGTGTTTATGAGTTGTAGAAGTTCCTTGGTAGAATTTTTGGGGTTGCTTATATAAACCATCATATCATCAGCACATAGTGAGAGTTTGACTTCTTTTCTGATTTGTATCCCCTTGATGTTCTTTTGTTGTCTTATTGCTCTAGCTAGGACCTCAAGAACTATATTGAATAGATATGGAGAGAGTGGACATCCTTGTCTTGTACCACATTTCAGTGGTATCGCTGGGAGTTTCTCTCCATTTAGTTTGATGTTGCCTGTTGGCTAGCTGTATATTGCCTTTATTATGTTTAGGTATTTTCCTTGTATCCCTGCTCTCTCCAATACCTTTATCATTAAGGGATGTTGTATTTTGTCAAAGGCTTCTTCAGCAACTAGTGAGATGATCATGTAGTTTTTATTTTTCAGTTTATTTATATGATGGATTACATTGACATATTATTGTATGTTGAACCATCCCTGCTTCTCTGGAATGAAGCTGACTTGATCATGGTGGATGATTTTTCTGATACGTTCTTGGATTCCATTTGCCAGCATTTTATTGAGAATCTTTGCATCAATGTTCATGAGTGAGACTCGTCTGTAATTCTCTTTCTTGGTTATGTCTTTATTGGTTTGAATATGAGGGTGATTGTAGCCTCATAAAAAGAGTTTGACAATGTTTCTTCTGTTTTTATTGTTTGGAACAATTTGAGGAATATTGATATTAGTTCTTCTTTGAAAATTTTGTAGAATTCTGACCTGAAACCATCTGGTACTGGCTTTTTTTTTCATTGGGAGACTTTTGATGACTGTTTCCATTTCTTCAGAAGCTATAGGTCTATTTGAATTGCTTATCTGATGTTGATTTAATTTTGGTAAGTAATATTAATCGAGGAAGTTGTCAGTTTCCTTTAAGTTTTCCAATTTTGTGGAGTACAGTTTTCAAAATATGATTTAATGATTCTCTGGATTTCCTCTGTGTCTGTTGTTATTTATGTCCCCCTTTTCATTTTTGATTTTGTTAATTTGGATTTTCTCTCTCTCTCTCTCTCTCTCTCTCTCTCTCTCTCTCTCTCTCTCTCTCTCTCTCTCTCTCTGCCTTTTGGTTAGTTTGAATAATGGTTTGTTTATTTTGTTCATTTTCTTGAAGAACCGTGTGTCTTTGTATTGGTTTCTTTGTTTCTATTTTGTTGATTTCAGCTCCCAATTTGATTATTTCCTGCCACCTAGTTCTCCTAGGTGAGTTTGCTTCTTTCTGTTCTAGAGTTTTCAAATGTTCTGTTTATTTACTAGTGTAGGATTTTTCCAGCTTCTTTATGTAGGCATTTTGTGGGCTTTCTGGAATTAGTGTTGCTATTGAATTCTAATTTTAAGCCATGGTGATCTGATAAGATACAGGGTGTTATTCCAAGTTTTTTGTATCTGTTGAGGTTTGCTTTGTTACCTAGTATGTGGTCAGTTTTTGAGATGGTCCCATGAGATGCTGAGAAAAAGGTATATTTTTTTATGTTTGGATGGAATGTTCTATAGATGTCTGTTAAGTCCATTTGAGTCATAATATCTGTTAGTTCCCCTATTTCTCTATTAATTTTTTGTCTGACAGACCTGTCCAGTGGTGAGAGTGGAGTGTTGAAATCTCCCACTATTAGTGTGTGGGGTTTAGTGGGTTTAGTGTGTGGTTTAAGCTTTAGTAGTGTTTCTTTTACATGTGAAGGTACCCTTGTATTCATGGCATAGATGTACTGTGTTGAGATTTCCTCTTGATAGATTTTTCCTGTGACTAATATGAAATGTCCTTCTTTGTCTCTTTCGAATGATTTTAGCTTGTCTGTTTTGTTAGATATTAGGTTAGCTACACCAGCTTGTTTCTTAGGTTCATTTGATTGGAAAATTTTTTTCCCAACTCTTTACTCTGAGGTGATGTCTGTCTTTGAGGTTGAGGTGTGTTTCTTGTATGCAGAAGAAGGATGGATTCTCTTTTGTATCCAATCTGTTAGCCGATGTCTTTTTATAGGTGAGTTGAGTCCATTTATATTAAAGGATATAATGACCAGTGATTGCTGTCTCCAGTTATTTTAGTTTTTGTTGTTGGTGAAGTTATTTTTTTTTAATGTTTTTTCCTTCTTTAGGATTTGCTGCTGTGAGGTCATCTATTGTCTGTGTTTTTGGTGATGTAGCCAACTTCCTTGGGTTGGAGTTTTCCATCTAGTACTTTGTGTGTAGGCCTGGGTTTGTGGCTAGGTATTTGTTAAATCTGGTTTTGTCATGGAACATCTTGTTTTGTCCTTCTATGGTGGTTGAAATCTTTTTGGGTATAGTAGTCTGGGCTGGCATCCTTAATGGACTCTTAATGTCTGCAAAATGCAGGACCTTCTGGCTTTCATTATTTCTATTGAGAAGTCAGGTGTAATTCTGGTAGGTCTGTCTTTGTGTTACTTGACTTATTTCCTTTGCAGCTCTTAATATTTTTTCTTTATTCTGTATGTTTAGTGTTTTGATTATTATGTGGCAGGTGACTCTTTTCTTGATACAGTCTGTTTTTATGTTCTGTAAGCTTCTTATATCTTCATAGGCATATCTTTCTTTAGGTTGGGAAAATTTCCTTCTATGATTTTGTTAAATATATTTTTTGTGCCTTTGAATTGGACTTTTCCTTCTTCTATACCTAACATTCTTAGATTTGCTCTTTTCATGGTGTCTCATACTTCCTGGACATTTTTTGTTAAGGTTTTGTTAGATTTCATGTTTTCTTTTACCACTGAGTCTATTTCCTCTGTTGTATCTTCAGCGATCAAGAACAATGGCAATGGGTTTTTGATCCTACTGCACGTATTGGCTTTGTGGGAGCCTAGGCAGTTTGGATGCTCACCTTACTAGACCTGGATGGAGGTGGGTGGTCCTTGGACTTCCCACAGGGCAGGGAACCCTGATTGCTCTTTGGGCTGATGAGGGAGGGGACTTGATTGGGGGAGGGGGAGGGAAATGGGAGGCGGCGCTGGGGAAGAGACAGAAATCTTTAATAAATAAATAAATTAATTTAAAAAAAAGATTCTCTCTTCTGTCTCTTACATTCTGCTGTTTATGCTTGCATTTGTGGTTCCTGGTTGATTTTTCATGATTTCTGTTTCTATAATTCCCTCAGCTTGTCTTTTCTTTGTTGTCTCTATTTCAGTTTTCAAGTCTTGAATAGTTTCTTTTATATGTTTGATTGCTTTTTCTTGGTTTTCTTTAAAGAATTTGTTGATATTTTCCAATTATTTGTTTGTCTTTTCCTCCATTTCTTTAAGGGAATTTTTTATTTCCTCTTTATGGGCATCAAACATCCTCCTAATGTCATTTTTTTTCAGTCATTTCTTCTGCTTCATCTGTATTTGGTTGTTCAAGTCTTGCTGATGTATGGTCACTAGTTTTACTGCTGTTGTGTTGCTCTTTGTGGTGTTGCATGCACTCTTACCTTGTTTACCCATCTTCTCCTCTGATTGGTGTAGGTGGGACTGTCTGTGACTCTGGTGATCAATCTACCAGGTTCCAGTGGATCCAAGGGTGAGATGGTTGCTCCTCGTGGTGCAGTCAGGGCCACGGTTCCAGTAACCCTGTTGGTCCCTTGGTGTTCCTGGAGGTTGCCTGACACTCCTGTGGTTTGCTCTGCTATACCAGGGGTCATATGAACCTGGTCCCACAGAGATAGCTTGCTTGGGGCTCTTTCTGCTGAGGTTGCTGCCCTGGGCCTGATCTGGCAGAGGTTGCTGGCTCAGGCTTGCTATGTCATAGGTTGCTAATTCACTCCCGGTCTGGCAGAGGTCTCTGGTTCAGGTCTGCTCAGGTGAGGGGTTTCTTACAGGAGCAGAAATGACTCAAAGACAGCTGCATTATTAGAGCCCAGCACAGCTCACAAAGCCATAACTCTGGAGCACACAGCAAAGTCTGCAGGCATCTCAGCAGGTTGGAGAGTGTTTTTTTTCCACATAGCTCTGGTCTAAATCTCTTCCAGGAAACTCGGTTGGTTTTGGCTTCTTCTGTGTCCGTGGTCTGTTTTCATCATTGCAGCTTGTCTTGTATTAGAGTCAGTGCTGCTTTTCTGAGTCTTTGCTGCAGGTCTCTTTTGCTGGTCTCAAAGAAACTCTCAGTAGTCTTTATTGATTACTCCAGCGAGGGGTGGGGGAGCAATCCTAATGAATTTGATCAGGTTCAGTGACTTCCCAGAGAAGGCACTGGGGGTCATTTGTAAGTTCTCTCTTATTTCTGTGTGAATGTCTGTGTTTCATGTCTCCCCTGAAGCTAAGAAGAAGAAAGTACTGAAAAAGAGAGAGCATGAAATGGTGGTTGATAGTAAACCTGTGGATCTTTTCCTGGAAACCACGAAAAAGTCAGTGGAGGACCTGAGACCCAGACGTTCATCTTTGACCCAGCCAGCTGAGTCTCCAACCTTCAGACGTTTACCTTTGAAATTGCCAGCTGATGCTTCAAGCTCTAGGCCTCGATCTTGGGCACATCCAGCTGAGGCTTCCATCTCCAGATGTTCATCTTTGACACAGCTCACTGAGTCTCCAACCTTCAGACGTTTACCTTTGAAATTGCCAGCTGATGCTTCAAGCTCTAGGCCTCGATCTTGGGCACAGCCAGCTGAGACTCCAATCTCCAGACGTCCATCTTTGACACTGCCAGCTGAGACTCCAAGATGTATACGTACATCTTTCACACAGCCAGCTGAGACTCTCAGCTCCAAATGTCCATCTTTGACACAGCCAGCTGAGGCTTCAAGCTCTAGACCTCGATCTTGGACACAGCCGGCTGAGGCTTCAAGCTCTAGACCTCGATATTGGACACAGCCAGCTAAGGCTTCAAGCTTTAGACCTCGATCTTGGACACAGCCAGCTAAGGCTTCAAGCTTTAGACCTCGATCTTGGACACAGCCAGCTGAGGCTTCAAGCTCTAGACGTCCATCTCTAAGACAGACAGCTGAGCTCCACGCAAGCAAGATGTCAACAGCTATGGCTTCCAGTTCCTGCCCACCATCCCCACTACTAGTTAGGCTCCAGAAGTCCATCACCCGTGTCCACAGCAAACTAAAAATATACTTTGAAAGCCGGGATTCAGAAGGCGGGCAATGCAGTGTTCAGTCTGTAGGAAACAGTGTCCCAAACACATTCGAGGTGTACTTCTCAGAAAGGGCAGGTGAGTTGGGACAGAAGAACCGGGCCAGGGTCAGGTGCAAAGGCAGACCATGCAGGTGTCCAAACAGACCCATTCATGCTTCCGAAGAGAGCCCATGGCAGTGTGGCACTGCCCGTGGTAGCAGCTGCCGCACACAGACTTTCTCCATCCCTTAGTCGGGGACAGAGCCTTAGATGTGCTTGGCCTTGACCTGTTTTGGCTGCTTCCTAGGAATAGCTTCCATTTGCTACCCGAGTTACCCAGTTTCCCAGCAGACAGTCTTGAATGGAGAAAGGGAAGTTGAGATGAAGATTGGAGCAGGAATCCAGAGTCCTGTGCTAGCCAGGCAAGTGCTCCTCCAACTGAGCGACACCCAAAGCTCCTTTATGTTGTAAATAACAATTCCATTGACTTGTTTCTAAGGATTACAAAAGTAATCTATGATCACTTAAAAACTTAAAATCCTATTGGTGGTGGTGCACACCTTTATTTCTAGCACTCTGGAGGCAGCGGCAGACAGATCTGTGTGACTTCGAGGCCCTCCTGGTTTATAAGAGCTAGTTCCAGGACAGGATCCAAAGCTACAGAAAATCCTGTCTCCCTCCAAAAACCAAAAACCAAAAAAGAAAAAAAGAAGAAAAAGGAAAAAAATCCCTGCAGAGGCACAGTGGGAACATGGGAAAATTCTCATGTATTCCTTTCTGTGTATCAGCTAATTTATGTACATTTAAATCATTCTATACTTTTGGGTTATTAGTTTGCAGGAGTTTCCCAACTTAAATATACAGGAAATATTATTCCGTGTCATAGAAAGGAGAATTTGAGACTATTACAGCATAAGTTTGTTGTCACCTCTCTGAGACAGAGTCTCATTATGTGTTCTTGGCTGGACTTGAACTCATGATCCTCTTACCCTTATCTCTACCATTAAAGTGCTAGGAATATGGGTGTATACCATCATGCCCAGACTAGAAACATGGCTTCTAAAAAACAAATGATGTTTTGCAGTAAAAATCTAAGCTGCCTACTCTTGAGTTCCAGATAACCTTCTCCCATCAACAGCCTGCTATTCTAGAATGCCAGACAAGTGCTCAGGTCTTTGTTCTTCCTGGAATACAAAACTCTTCCTTGGGAAACAGAGCACACATGTCCACTCATCTCATATAGGAATCCCACATCAGACCAAAAGAAGGATACCACCAAAGCCCAACATGGTGAACCAATGACTTTTATTAAGGTTATTTACAGGAGTATAGATGAGGGGTTACTTACAGGAGCAGAAATGACTCGAAGACAGCTGCAGCACCAGAGCCCAGCACAGCTCACAAAGACATGACTCTGGAGCACACAGAAAGGGCTAAAGCAGCTCAGAAGTTTGGAGAGCGTCCTTTCCACATAGCTCTGGTCTAAAACTCTTCCAGGAAACTCAGTTGGTTTCTGCTTCTTCCATGCACATGGTCTGTTGTCATCATTGCAGCTTGTCTTGTATTAGAGTCAGTGCTGCTTTTCTCAGTCTTCCTTGTGCTCTGTTCTATCAGTTCATACCGACTCTCAGCAGTCTTTATTGATAACTCCAGCAGGGAGGAACCTAGAGAATCTGGTCAGTTTCAGGGTCTTCCTCAAACTATTTTAACTGGTTTACCTTCTGGCTTTAGGCACTTACCTTCAGGACAGTATGATTTGATCCTGAGGAAATTTGGACAGTAGTCCTACATCACAGGGTTCATCCAACTAAACAATACAACATAATATGTATTTCCAGAGTGCTTACTTTGTGTGATGGATTAAAGTCATCTACAGATTTGTTGATTGGAGCGGCGGGCTATGTTCCTGGCGCCCAGCCACCCGCACGGCTAGCTTTATACCCGAAATAATTACACGGAAACTGTATTCTTTTAAACACTGCCTGGCCCATTAGTTCCAGCCTCTTATTGGCTAGCTTTTACATATTGGCCTAACCCATTTCTAATAATCTGTGTAGCCCATGAGCTGGCTTACCAGGAATGATCTTAACCTGCGTCTGCCTGGAGTAGGAGAATCATGGCGACTGCCTGACTCAGCTTCTTTCTCCCAGCATTCTGTTCTGTCTACTCCGCCTACCTAATTTTCTGTTCTATTAAAGGGCTAAGGCAGTCTCTTTATTTAACCAATGAAATTAACACAAAACAGAAGACTCTCCCCCATCACAGATTCTTAAAAGTCTATGGAAGGCTAGGTATGGTGACATATGCCTTTAATCCCAGTATTCTGGATGTGGACATAGCAGAAGTTTGTGAGTTCAAGTCTAGCCTGATCTATTTATGGAGTTCCAGGGCAGTAAGAACTCAATAGTGAGACCATGTCTCAAAATCAAAAAGACAAAAACAAGTAAACAAAAAGCACATGGGGGAATATGGGTAGCTTGTGTGAAAGTCCTAAGCATATAAGGGACACCTCTGGATATTGGTGTCTTCAGAAGTTCCTAGAATCAACTCAGAGAGGACACTGGGGGTCATCTGTAAGTTTGCTCTCATTTCTGTGTGAATGTGTGAGTTTTATGTCTCCCCTGAAGCTAAGAAGAGAGTTCTGAAAAAGAGAGACCATAAAATAGTTTTTGATGGCAAACCTGTGGCCATTTTCCTGGAAACCACGAAAAAGCCAGTGGAGGACCCGAGACCCAGACCTCAGTTTGTGACACAGTCTCCGGATGAAGCCCTCTCTGATGAAGGGCCTGTTTATAATTCTGATGACACTATTGTCCGTATGGTGAGTGTTGACAGAAGAGCTGGCACTGTTGCTTCAACTGCCCCTAGGTCACCGCTTCTGCGCTTTTGGTCCAGTGGCCTTAGCTGGGCACTAGCTGTGAACTAGGCGCTGCTCTAGGTACTGGGCTACAGAGGTGAATAAACAGGGACAAGATTCCTGTCCTCATGGCCTGTATTGGGGTAGCAGGACCCGCAGACTGTAAGCAAGTAAATGAACTGAAGGAAAGTACTTCAAAGACAGAGATGTGCTAGGAGAATTTTTAAAAAAATGTAGTTTTGCCTCTTAAGAGGAACAAGGTGGAGGCATGCAAGAGGAAGATGAAAGACCTTTTTGCTGAGGTAATATTTAGCCTGAGGCTTAAATGATAAGGCCCCTGCCATTAAAAAATGCATTCAACAAATAGATAGGTACTGCATAAGGTGTGACAGACACTGATGTAGGGCTGGGGGCACAGACACTGTGTGGACTGTTCTTAGGGCCTTGACATCGAGTAAGGAAAACAAAGCAGAGTAAACAGATGTATAGTAGAATTCTTTCCAGTGACAAGTGCGGGAAGAATAAAGGAGGATGAGAACAGTGACAGAGCCAGCATCCTAAACAGGTGTACACACACAAACCCACATGATGCTTCATCTAGAGAACACGAGTACATTAAAGGACCTGGTGTGGGGTCTGAGGAAACGCTGAAGGAAGACCCCAGACTCAAACAGTGTGTAAGAGCAAGGAGTGTTATTATCAGCGTATGTGAGGCCGTTCACCTGTACAAAATGGTGACGACCCTAAGGGGAGTGGATCATACAACAAAAGGGAAGGTTCCTTTTAAACACAGGTAAGGCGAGTTTCAGTGGCAATTAGGTCACCTCAAATACACTTGGTTAGGCAGGTAACAGTTATATTAGTACAATTTAATTGGCTGTGGTTGTAGTTTTACCATTTTGCTGCATACTTAGGCAAGGCAGTATACATTTGTTTTAGTGAGATTACAGAACTGTCCTTTTTAGTCCCTGCCTTGAGGTACTATGAAAGGTGCCTCAGGCCCGGTATGTGCTGTCTCCCTCATTGTCCTTTTAGGAAACTGAAACTCGGGCCCAGCTGTAAAATGGGAAAAGTCAGACCTTTCTCTAGCAGAACATTCTAGGCTGAGGGAAGCACGTGCAGAGGCCTCACAGGAACTGAAGCTCAGTGAGGCAAGAGGAGGGGGAGGCAGTGAGCAAGGGAGAGAGCTAGGGACGGGAAAGGGTACTGTGAGACAGGGTGTAGGATTTTAACTCCAGTGGGGAACTTCACCTGATATTTTTGAGCCTCATAATAAGGGATCTTGATTGCACTTTTTGAAAAACATTTATTTATTTTAGTTGTATGAGTGGGTGCTCTATCTGCATGTAGGGCTTATGCTAGAAAGGAGCATCAGAGCCCACTACGGATGGTTGTAGGAATTGAACTCAGGACCTATGGAAGAGCAGCAGTGCTCTTGACTTAAAAAAAAAAAAAAAAGCTCCCGAATACACATTTTGTGATGTATCAAGAGTCAATGACTTTAATTGATTTGCCTAATCAGCCTCCAGAGACAAAGAAGTATGTCCTCAAAAGAATGGGACTGTCCCTACTGTCTGGAGAGAGCTTAAATGTGGATCATGAAACACCCATGGATGTCTACAGGAATGACTCAAATGCAGCTTCGCTTCCTCTCAGAGGCTCTGCTGACAGCTCTGGGGCCTCGAAGGCGAATGATAACAAAAATTCCTGTGCCGTCTGCAATTGCACCATTAGCAACAAGCGTTATGCTTCCTAAGTGCAAGCATGAATTCTGCTTTTCTTGTATCACCAAGGCCTGTCATTAAAAGCCTGTCTGTCCTTTGTGCCAGACTTCCTACAGTATCCAGAAAGGGAACCAGCCAAAAGGAACTATGACTTTCACCACTTCAAGACAGTCACTTCCGGGTTATGCAGACTGTGGCACAATTGAGATTAAATACATTATGGGAAGTGGCATCCAAACAGTAAGTGTACCAGAGGAACGTGAGTTTCTTTTGGCTCTGCTAGAGTTACCAGCACCCAAGGAGTCATCCTGTAGCTTCTTAGATGCTGATTTTCCTGGGAACTCATTCAGTGATTGTGGTACGGACATAATAACTAGAGGCCATTTAGAACTTGGATGTCTTTTCTACTATTTCAACAGTATTGGGGCTGAACCCAGCCCCTTGTGCATGCCAAGCAAGCACTGCCAAGCTGTGCATCTGGATTTTGATGTCTTTTCTTAAGGTAGAGACCATATGTCAGGATGGGAGGAGTTGGGTGGGTACAACTGTAATCTGAAGAAGAGAACTATGAATTATTCAGAATAAGAGCAAAATAGCATTTTCTTTTTGGTTTTCAGTAGACTTCACCAATAATGCACACACCTTTAGTATAGTAAATTTCAGAGGCATGCCATTTTTTATCTAACATTTTCCTTTCCTCATACAGAATGAGCACCCAAACCCAGGAAAGCCCTACCGTGGAACACGACGAACTGCATACTTGCCTGATAATCAGGAGGGAAGAAAGGTCTTGGATTTGCTCAGAGAAGCCTTTAACAAAAGGCTGATTTTCACAATACGAGACTCTCGAGTACCAGGAATGTCTGATGTCATTATATGGAATGACATTCATCATAAAACATCCACGTTTGGAGGACCAGAAAAGTAAGAGCCCTTTGAAATGTAATGGTGGCTGAACAAAGTATAGGGGGTGTTAAGTGCTGCAGTTTGAGGCTGAAGTATGAAAAGGCATTCTAACAGAAGATGTTACCCAGTGTCTTAGCTAGGGTTTCTGTTGCTGTGATAACCAAAAGCACCTAGGGAAGAAAGGGTATATTTGGCTCATATCTTCTGAATCACAGTCACTGAGGGAAGAGAGGCAGGACTCAAACCAGGCAGGAAACTGGGGGAGCTGATGCAGAGACCATGGAGGGATGCTGCTTACTGGCTTCTTCCCCATGGCTTGCTCAACCTGCTTTTTTATTCCCACCCATGACCACCAACCTAGGACTGGCACCACTGACAATGGACTGGGCCCTCCCTACATCAATCACTAATTATGAAAATGAGCTAGGTGGTGGTGGCACATGATTTAATTCCAGCACTTGGAAGACAGAGACAGTCAGATCTCTGTGAGTATGAGGCCATCCTGGTCTACAAGAGCTAGTTCTAGGACAGTCTCCTAAGCTACAGTGAAAACCCTGTCTTAAAAAAGCCAAAAAATGAAAGAAAAAATACTAATCTATAATAATAACTTCAAAGAGAAAAAATTGGTTCAAGCTGGGCAGTGGTAGAACATGCCTTTAATCCCAGAATTTGGGAGGCAGAGACAGGTGGATATCTGAGTTTGAGGCTGTCTTGAAAAAAATAATTGATCCCTCCAGACTTCTACTCTGCCATTCATAATGTATGACTTGATTATAAAATTTTGCATCAAATGTGAGCAGTGGTGGTGCACACCTTTAATCCTAGTACTTAAGAGACAGAGGCAGGTGGATCTATAGTTGGAGGCCAGCCTAGTCTACAGATAGAATTTCATGACAGTCAGGTCTACACAGAGAAACCTTGTTTCTATGCCCCCCAAAATGCATCAAAATTGGGCTTTCAGAACCCAAGATGAATGGTGCCCAAGTTGATTTAATTTTAGTGTTTCATGTCAATTTGAAAGGTAGATCCTAAGAATACTTGCTTTGACTTTTAAAAAAAAATACTTGCTTTTATTTACGTTTTTGCTTTGCCTACCTACATTTATGTCTGTGTGAGGCTGTCAGATCACCTGAAGTTACAGACAGGTGTGAGCTGACATGTGGGTGTTGGGAATTTAACCAGGGTCTTCTGGAAGCACAGTCAGTGCTCTTAAACTCTGAGCCATGTCTCCAGCCCTGCTTTGGTTTCTTTTAAGGCCATCTTACTCCTCCTCACCACCATCTTCCCATAAGTCCACAAAGAGGCTGAATTCAAATGGATGAAATATGATAGAAAGAAAGTCTTCATTATAAAGAATCCCAAGATAGTGGGAGACGTATCCCAGAAATCTGACTATACTTCATAAATCTCAGAGTTCGTCTACTTGTGGCATCCAAAGGAAAAATATCCTGAGACCTTGTCATGTTTCCCATTTTGAAAGTCTTACTATGGTATGATTACCTTCTCTGTAGAATTTGAAAGTCCTACTATCGTATGATTACCTTCTCTGTAGAATTTGAAATTCCTACTATGGTATGATTACCTTCTCTGTAGAATTTGAAAGTCCTACTATGGTATGATTACCTTCTCTGTAGAATTTGAAAGTCCTACTATCGTATGACTACCTTCTCTGTAGAATTTGTCTTTTATAACACTATGTGCATCAGTACTTGGAATGAGCTAAGGTGTTAAGCAATCTGTCTGGAAAACAGATGCTGGTCAGTCAGCTGGGCACTTCAGTGACTAGATACCAGCCACTGTCTGATTGTCTGAGAATGCTGGATCTTAGAATACTAGATGCTCAGATGTAAATTATACAGATTTTGTTGTTGTTGTTTAGAGGCAGGGTCTCACTGTGTGGCCCAGGCTGGCTTCAGACTCACAGAGATCCGACTGCTGTCACCATCCCAGTGCTGGGATTAAAGGCCTGTGCCACCATTCCTGGCTATTGTACAGATTCTTGAGAATTATTTGGGAGGAAGCTAACAGGATTCCTTTTTCTTCATGCAGTTTTGGCTACCCTGATCCTCATTACCTGACACGTGTCAAGGAGGAGCTGAAAGCAAAAGGAATTGAGTAAAGAATGCGCTGGGAAGATGTCTGTCCACTTTCAAAAGAAGTGTGTTAGGAGGCTGCAGTAGGACAGGCCTCAATCTTTTTGTAGAATAAACTTTATAACAGTTTTCATGTTAAGTAGATGTAGTTTCTATAAAAGCAGAAGTCTGCTTGCCGGTCATTTCTAGAGTGTTTCTCTTTCTCGGAAGGCAAACTATGAAGGGCATGTGCTGTGGAGATCATAACGTGAGAACACATGAGCTCAGACCCGCAGCATCCATGTAAGCGTTGGTGTGATGGCATACACTTGTAAGCTTAGCCCCGCGGAGTGGAGACGGAAGGATTCCTGGAGCTCACTGACTAGTTAATCTAGCCAAAACCCAAACCACGGGCTCCAGGTTCACTGAGAGACCTTGTCTCTAGAAATCAGGTGCATCTGGGCAATGTGGCGCATGCCTTTATTTCCAGGAACTGGGAGGCAGTAGCAGGCCATCCCAGGCCAGCCTGGTCTACATAGCCCAAGTTCCAGGACAGCCAGGGCTACATAGTGAGACCCTGTCTCAAAACAAACCAAGCAAATATGAAGGTAGACAGAAATAAAGACATCTAACATCACCCTCTGACCTCTAAATGCACATGTAAACACATTCACATGTGCACACACACACACACAGACAGAAAATTTTAGGGCAGAAAAACATAAAGGATTTCAAATTTTTGCTGAGGAAGTCTGATCTCATTCTTGTGTTCTACTGGGGATGCTGCCCTGTATGAAGTCACCTTCTATATCTTTCATTGAACTAGTAGAACTTCTCCTGCTGCTTGTTTTGCTTGATACATGGTCTCTCTGTGCAGCTCTTGAGCTCTCTTTGTGGACCAGATTGGTCTTGAATTTCGATCTGCCTGCATCAGCCTTCTGAGAGCTGGGGTTAAAGAGATGTACTACATGCCTAATTGGATTTGTTTGTTTGTTTTATTTTTTTTGTCATTGCCTTTTGTTTTTGGTTGGCTTGGTTTTGGTGTTGGTACTTAAGCCCAAGGTCAATTTGTTCCATTCCAAGACCTTTGATCATGTTCCATGGCCATCGTTTTCATAGTATGTTAGTTGTTTGGTTTTTAATCTCTGCCTGTAAAAGTAAAACCCTTGTGTAAATGGGAAAGTGAAACCATTGTGTAAATGGAAAGTTTAAAAACAGGATTGACTGGAAGAGACCCCCACTTCCCTGCCTCCAGTGAGAAACATGCTCAGAAGGTCAGGCAAACTTTGATAAGTAGAACAGGAAAAGCCTTATTTTTCTGGATACAGAACCTAGTAGACAGTTGGTGCTTAATGTGTGTTTGTTGCCTGACTCAGCTCAGCAGAGGGATGAGCATATAAAAAGATGAGTTCCTCAAATATTTGGCAGAAGTAGGACCAGAGACTTTGACATTCATTTAGAAAATATTCTTACTCCAACATGTATTGGTGAGACTCTGGCCAGGCCTTTATCGTAGGCTCTACTCTTCCTTGGAATCAGCCTCAACGGGTGCACTCGCCACAGACATGAACATGTATGTTTTCCACATTTTACCCCCATACATTATGCTGTGTTTTTGAATATGTTCTTTTTTATATTTAACGGATAAATAACCTTGCCTTAGTTTAAAATTTTCTAATAACTGTTACCTGAAATATAGTGGATTTTTTTGTTGTTTGTTTTTTGGAGCATGTTCTGGTTTTTGTTTGTTTTGTTTTTTGCTTTTGTCTTACTTTTTTGTTTTTCTTAAACCTTTGACTCAATCCCACCAATCTATATTGTCTCTCTTATAGACTTTCTAATCCTTTCCCTGGACATGAGTAAAGAACTGAACCTCCTGCAGAGTCTGTCTGGCATGTGACAGTTCACTGTAAGCAGTTTCCATGTCAGAAGAAAACCCTAGTAGAGAGTGTTCTGGTTATCTGAGTTCCACCCACTCTCCAAAATGGCAGATGACATGTTTTGAGCTCTTCCTGAGACACAGATGCACACATAAAAACATTTGGCCAGATCATAGTGGCAAGCATTTATTGAGTAGTTTCTCTACATGTACCTTATGTTGATGTGATCAATACAATTAGTAGCTCTAGTCTTCCAACAGAAAACTAATGTAGAGAGTATTAGTCAATCACCAAAGGTAACATATTTACTAAGGGAAAATTCTATTTTTAGTCCTTGTTTTGTTTAGAGACAAGGTCTCATGTGGCCTATACTGGCCTCATCTTATGTTCTTGAACTCAGACCCTCCTGCTTCACATCCTTCCCAAGTTCGTATATCCAGGCTGATCTCTCTCTCTCTCTCTCTCTCTCTCCTTGTTATGAAACTCAGTCTGTAGACCAGGCTGGCCTCAAACTCAGAGATCTGCCTGCCTCTGCCTCTCAAGTGCTGGGAATTAAAGGCCCTGACAGCCTCTTGTGATGTCTGTGGATTCCAGGCCCACACATCATGCACATACATACTTACATACACACACACACACACACACACATACATACATACATACATACATACATACATACATACATACATACATGGCAAGTAATAGTCATACACATAAAAGTAATAAAAAATTAAGAAATGTACTTCATATACACAATGCAATATTATTCAGATCCCTCACTATGTTTGAGAGAACAACTCTGATCTAATCCCTTTTATGAGGTGGCCTTTGGTGGCCTCCTGATGCCCAAATATTGCTTTGTGGACTTGATCATAGGTTAGAGTCAACTGGATACAGGCCTGGATTGATCCTTTGTGGTAAGAGTTCTTGAAGGCTCAAAATGACCTGTAACTCTAATACCTGGGGATCTGTCACCTTTTCTGGCCTCCTGGGCACCTTCATTCATATGTGACATGCATGTGCATGTCATACTTTTTTAAAGGGCTCACCTGGGTACAGATTGTTATTACCTACTTCCAGTGATTCTGACCCAGTAGGTATGTGAATAGACACAAGAAGGTACACTTCTAGCAAGTTCCGAAGTAATGCTGAGGCTGCTGGTCTGGGGACCACATTTTTAAGAATCACTGCCCTAAAAATAAATCTCAGTTCTGCAGATAGCTTGGCAACAGAACACTTTTTATTCTGTTTTGCTTTCTTCTTATCTCTCACTCAGCACAAAACCCTATGGTCCATTCCACACCAGAACATCAGTTTTACCAAACACTGACTATCCTTTTGTCCTTCTGGTCTTTGTCCTGCATATTTCCTCTTTGGAATGTCCCTCTGTTTTGTTCCTTTCTGAGTAGCTGCCTACTTAGAGAATGGTTTTAAGCAAAGCACATGGGAAGCAGAGTCAGGCAGATCTCTGTGAGTTCAAAGCCATCTTGGTCTACACAGTGAGTTCAGGACAGCCTAGGATGTGATCCTGACTAATGAGACCTGTCTCAAAAAACAAACACAACAATAAGAAGGAAGTCACCTACCAGGGAGACTGAGTGTTCCCCAGTCCACAGGTAGGGTAACAGGACCCTGGTGCACTCCAACCCAGGTTCTCATGGTATCCACAAGGTTATGCAGTAGATCACGTAACATTTAGAAGGCCAACCCACCAGAGACTTATACTGGAGGTTAAGGTCACTTAGGCATGGTCTATGAAAAACACTGCCTTTGGAATTGCTGGCTGTCTCTAACTGCAGATTCTCTTATGACAGCATGCTCCCCTGCTGTGGATTCTTCATATGTTGGGCAGAATTTTCCTGTGTTCTCTTTGTAGGATGACTTTTCCCCAAACTGTATATCCTTGCAAATAAAATAAGAGAGTCAAACCTTTTGTCCCACACTGCAATTAAAAAAAAACTTAGGGCCTGTACTCTATAATTACCTCCCTGACAGGATGATTGGGCCAGAGGGAAGACCTTCTGGAGAGATCACAAGAGGAAGTTTCACAGAGTGGTATTGCTGGTGTCTGACCTTGCTAGATCTTGTCCTTCAAGATTTCTGGTGAATCAAATGTCTATCTTTGGTGTATCATAGTCCTTCAGGAGATAATAGCACCTAACTGACCAACCATGTCCAGGTATTATTAATCACACTTAAGAAATGTAAAATATTGCACATATTCTTTGCTTTTTCCTTAGATCTCTCAATGGTTTGGTTTTCTCCCTTTATAACCTATTGCATCCTTTTTTCCAAAGCAACAACTTTTCTTTTGACCCAAATTTTGAAGTAAAGATACATTTAAAATATACATGTTAGTTTACCTAAGCAGCCCACACAATGAAATATATCTCTGTACTTAGCTCCTTCAAAGTTAAAAAATTCAATAATAGACATAATCCAGACTCTCTGTGTATATTTCATCTTTACGTGGCTTGTTTTTCTTTACTCCTTTAATCGATGACTGCCTGTACTCTGTCTCTTTAAAGACTTTGTTTTATTTTTAACCATTTACTTCTTCTTATAACTGTCTATATTCTTTTTCTTTTCTTTCCCAAGACTACGTATATTTATACAACACTGGCACCCATTAAGACTTTTTAAAAAATCTGCATCTGTCTTTACTTTGCATCTGTAATTATTTTCTAACCAGAAGCACCTTTTTTTAAAAATGATAAGTGGACATGGATAGGACCAACTCCAATGTCCTGCCTGTTGGCTCTGCCCAGTCCAACATTGCGGAGGTCTATTCACTGCCTCTGAGACTGCCAGGTGTGAGCCATGCTCACTACCTCAACTCTGGTAACCAACTGGCCCATGCTACCACCAAGTAACTTGCAGCACAATGCCCCCCCCCCGCCAAAAAAAAAACACATTCAATTGCTCTGCCTCTTGAAAAAGTTCATGCTGGCAGCGTAGAACCAGAAGCTGCTGGTTCAAAACTGTGCTGTTTTTTTGTTTTGTTTTGTTTTGTTTTGCTACTGCTGAATGAGCAGTATCTCTTAAAGGAGCCACGGCACGCTGCCAGCAAACAGAGCCCATCTGAAATATAAAATGTGGCTAAGCTTTGTGTGTGTGTCTAGAATTCCTTTCCAAGATCTTTCAACTTTTATGTGGATTTAGCTCGTGCATAATAGCATGGTAATCTGTAAAAAAAATTTAAAGCTTTTCCTAGTTGAATGTGGGTAATGTACACCTTCGACCCCAGCATGGGAGAGCCAGAAATAGGTGGATCTCTGTGAGTTCCAACTAACATAGTCTACACAGCACTATGTAATGAGAATTTGGAGAGAGAGGGAGGGCCAGAGGAAGGGAGGGGAAAAGAGAGGGAAAGAGACAGAGACAGACAGAGAGAGACAGAGAGAAAGCTCTTTCTTGGACCATTACTCTTTTTTCTACAGTCATATGACACCAGGGTCATAGAGTTACAATGAATAAGCCAGTTGCCACTAGGAGAAAGACTGAAATACAGTTGCTATAGAGTCTTAGAAGCCTCCAAGTTCTGGCTATTACAAACAATGCTGCTATGAACATAGTAGAGCATATACTTTTGTTGTATGATACGGCCTCTCTTGGGTATATTCCCAAGAGTGGTCTTGCTGGGTCCATGGGTAGGTTGATTCCGAACTTCCTGAGAAACCTCCACACTGCTTTCCAGAGTGGTTGCACAAGTTTGCATTCCCACCAGCAATGGATGAGTGTACCCCTTTCTCCACAACCTCTCCAGCAAAGGCTATCATTGGTGTTTTTGATTTTAGCCATTCTGACAGAGGTAAGCCAGACCCAAAAAGAGGAACATGGGATGTACTCACTCATATTTGGTTTCTAGCCATAAATAAAGGACATTGAGCCTATAATTCGGGTTCTTAGAGAAGCCAAATAAGAAGGAGAACCCAAAGAAAAACATATAGGCATCCTCCTGAATATCAACCTTCATCAGGCAATGAAAGGAGACAGAGACAAAGACCCACATTGGAGCACCGGACTGAAATCTCAAGGTCCAAGTCAGGAGCAGAAGGAGAGAGAGCACGAGCAGGGAGCTCAGGACCGCAAGGGGTGCACCCACACACTGAGACAGTGGGGATGTTCTGTCGGGAACTCACCAAGGCCAGTTGGCCTGGGTCTGAAAAAGCCTGGGTTAAAACCGGCCTCGCTGAACATAGCAGACAATGAGGACTACTGAGACCTCAAGAACAATGGCAATGGGTTTTTGATCCTACTGCACCTATTGGCTTTGTGGGAGCCTAGGCAGTTTGGATGCTCACCTTACTAGACCTGGATAGAAGTGGGTGGTCCTTGGACTTCCCACAGGGCAGGGAACCATGATTGCTCTTTTGGTGGACGAGGAAGGGGGATTTGACTGGGGGGGGAGGGGGAGGGAAGGGGAGGCGGCGGTAGGGAAGAGACAGAAATCTTAAATAAATAAATAAATAAATAAATAAATAAATAAATAAATAAATAAATAAATAAAAAGAAGCCTCCAAGAGGATCACCCATACAAATCCTTGGAAGCAAGAATCATTTAAGTGTGTTGGCAGTGATGGAGTCCAGGTAATGACTTAGGATAGTCAAGTTCAATTGATGAAAGTCACCAGAGCACATTTAAAAGACAGCCACACATGATTCCAGAGCATTTGTCACCTCTGTTAAGTATGATGTCACACACAGACAGGCTGGAAAGATGGCTCAGCTGTTAAACTCATGCACTGCACTTTGACAGGGCCTGAACTCTATTCTTAGCACTGATATCAGGCAGCTCACAAACACCTTTAATTCTAACTCAATTTTCATCTGACAACCATGGCTTCTGTGGACCCCTATACTCTTACACACACACACACACACACACACACACACACACAGACACACACACAAAGACACACAGATACACACACACACACACACACACACACACACACACACACACACACACCTCCACCTACCTACCCACACATCCTTTGCTGTAGATTAGCAAAGAAGCCCTACAGGATTCTTTTGGAAAGAGCAAGAGAGCTAATTATTAAGTTGTTGGTGTCAACTTCCTTGTTGGGAATGGTCATAGGACCCAGAGATTTTGAGTGTGCTGTATCTCTGCTATTGGAGCTGAGGTTAGTACCTGCAAATATCTTCTTGAGACTGGTGGTCGCTTTCCTGCATCTAAGGGTGTTAAGCTTGCATCTGAAGAGATCACCACTTTGACCAAACCATATCAGTATTTCCTAGAGTAAGAATCATAGCTGAGCCTGGCAGATACTATGACACATTAGTTGGCACACTTGTAGCTAATGTCATTGACAGAAATTCATACTGAAGGAACAGAGCAGCTCTGATGAGGAGGAAACAAATGACCAAAGCTTTATGTATTATGTGAATGAGGGGTTATATAAACAGGCTCCTATAAAGCCCCTGCCCCAGAAGAGCCTTAAATCAAATGAACAGTATTACTCATCCAGGATATGGGGACCAACAAATGATGGCCTTGATCTGACTGTTGGCACTGTATCCTGCCTTAGATATGTGTGGGTGATTGGGTGCTTTGGCAAATGGCTGAATCAACTGTTGCTGCTGTTTACACTTTTGATGGATCTGGAGGCCCATACTCTACTACATGGTGATGTCATGACCAATATGAACTTGGGCAGTGAATACGTGAAGTGGAGGAGCAAGATACCAGTACACTGCCTATGGCTTGTGCTCAGGATAGCAGGATGGACCACCACACCGCCACCTGTTCTTACACTGCTATCAATCTATAATACCATTAATTTTTCTTTTAAGATTTATTTATTATTATATGTGTAGTGTTCTGTCTGCGTGTATGCTGGCATACCAGAAGAGGGTACCAGATATTATTATAGATGGTTGTGAGCCACCATGTGTTTGCTGGGAATTGAACTCAGGACCTCTGGAAGAGCATCCAGTGCTCTTAACCTCTGAACCATCTCTCCAGCACAGATATCATTCTTTTAATGTCACCTGAGAATTTAGTTCCAGTAAGGGGTTCAGATCATTTAATCTAGGTCTCTTAATTCTGAACTGTCTTTGTAAGAGCAAGTGTCTTGATTTCTTTTCTATTGCTGTGACAAATAGCTGGCAAAATAATGGGGGAAGAAGAGTTTTATTTCAGTTTACAATCCCAAGTTACAGTCTACTGAGGGACGTCAAGGCAGGAACTCAGAGCAGGGCCTGGTAGGCAGTCCTGCTTGCTATTCTGCACAGTGTGACTTCTGAACAAGGAACTCACTCCATTGTCAAAGAAGTATGGCAGGAAAAATTGGGGGCTAGAGAAATGGCTCAGTGTTTAAGAGTACTTGCTGCTCTTCCAGAGAACACAGTTTCGATGCCTAACAAACATCTGGCAGCCCACAGCTGTCTGTAATTCCAGTGCCAGGGCGACCTTTTGCATGTATGTGGTGTACAGGCATACAGGCAGGTAAAACACCATACATATAATGTGAAAAAAAAAAATCTCCGTGTGTGTGTGTGTGTGTGTGTGTGTGTGTGTGTGTGTTATATGTATTAAGCCAGGTAGTGATAATGGTTGTGCATGCCTTCAGTCCTAGCATTCTGGAGTCAAAGGCAGATGAATATCTGAGTTCTGTGGCGAGCCTGGTCTATGGAGAGCATTCCAGGACATCCGGGTCTTCTAGAAGAGAAGCAAGTTTTCTTCATCACTGAGTAATCTCTCGAGCTTCTCACCTAGCTTTATAATACAGTTCAGGACCACTGCCCAGGGAGTGGTGCTACCCAGAGTGGGCTGAGCACACCTACAGAAATTAACAACCAAAAATCCCCCCCAGACATGCTCAAGGGACAATCTGGTCCATGTAATTACTCAGCCATGAATCCCTTTTTCAGATAAATTGACAGTTAAAGCTACCCAAGCCACTAGGGTTGGCACAGATGCAGAAATGTGGAAGGCTGGAAGACAGGGTTCATCCTTGTCTGTGTTGATTATTTGACTATTTGTTTTATATGGGCTTTCACACTCATTTCAAATGTGATATTAAGGCAACTAAGCAATCATTTGTAGTTCAAATAAAGACAGACTGGGCCCAAAGCTTAATGTTGTTTTATATTCGGAAAAGGAAGTATCTTGAAATTAAAAAAAAAAAAAAATCACCTACCCAACTGCTAATAGAACTGTCCTTCCAATCTTGTGACCAAATTTTAGTACCTCACATATTCTCCTGCACGAAAATGTGGTGGTAGCTGGGCAGTGATGGCATATGTCTTTAATCCCAGTGCTCCGGAGGCAGAGGCAGGTGGAACCCTGAGTGCAAGGCCAACCTGGTTTTCAGAGCGAGTTCCAGTACAGCCAGGGTTACACAGAGAAATACTCTCTTGAAGAAGCAAAAAACAAACAAACAAACAAACACAAACAAAGAAAGAAAATGTGGTAACAAAACCCCCTCATCCTCCTCACCCTTACCTCCACCTGAGCTAGCACTAGAGGCTGGTTGGGTTAGGCGATAAGAGCGACCAGCATGCAGTTGGACAGTCAGGGGGTTTGTTCATGGGGCCCCTGTTCTCCTGTCTCTGGAAGGCAGGCATGGCTCCTACCCAATGGCATGCTGCATAGATAAGCTCTTACCAAGTACAGTAGAGGTTTTCTCCCTCATCATAGCAGCCTGGATGGTACATAAAGATGGGGAGGATGCTCTGTCAGCTCTCACTGGTTTCCCTTATCTGTGCAGCCACATCTGGTCAGTTTTACTAAAGTATTCGTCTTGTACACATCATCTACAGACTGCCAGACCTTTCCAGATGTATACTAATCCTTTAACTCATCCTCTGTCTGTTCTTCCCTTTACTTCCACCCTCACATCAGACAGAAGGGGTCTGTGCTTAATTCATTATCATGATTTTACCCCAGTGCTGGCCTTTAATACGTGTTCATTAGATTGTGTGAAATAATGCATTGTCAGGCCAGAAGGAAACTTGGTCCCAGCCATGGCTCAGAAAGACTCAGTGTGTGTCCAGAAGATAAATGTGTAGGGAAGGAAAGCAGAGTAGGGTGGAAATGGGATGCTGAGCAATTTTAAAAAATGTATATGAGTATTTTGTGTACATGTATCTGTGTACCACTTGCTTGCCTGGTCCCTGCAGAGGCCAAAAGAGGGAATCACATCCCTTAGGAGTGAAGTTACAGAGAGTTGTGAGCTGTGCTACGCATGCTGGGAACTGAACCTGGGTCCTCTAAAGAACAGCCTGTGCTCTTAACCACCAAGTCGTTTTTTTCCCTAGCCCCAAATTTCTGTTTTTTAGTGTCAGGAGCTCAGGCACTTCACTGTCTTTAATCCTCATGATGATACTGTAAGGCAATTATGCTTCTGAGCCAATGCACGCAGCTCTTGGAGATTTCATAGTAATGAAATTGTAGAGCTCAGGTTTTTGACCAAGAATTTGTCTGACACTAACACCATGGTGGCATGGTCCTGGAAGCAGCTGTTTGCTTCTTATGTGTAGAAGCTGTTTTGTTACCAAGCCTTCCAGCTCCACTTACTTTTAGCTGATTTTAGAAGTCATTAATTTAAGGGGTTGGAGAAATAACTCAATGGAACTACAGCTCCTGTAAGTCCAATGCCCTTTTCTGGCTTCTGTGGACTTCTTTTATTTATTTATTTATTTATTTATTTATTTATTTATTTATTTAAGATTTCTGTCTCTTCCCCACCGTCGCCTCCCATCTCCCTCCCCCGATCAAGTCCCCTTCCCTCTTCAGCCCAAAGAGCCATCAGGGTTCCCTGCCCTGTGGGAAGTCCAAGGACCACCCACCTCCATCCAGGTCTAGTAAGGTGAGTATCCAAACTGCCTAGGCTCCCACATAGCCGATACGTGCAGTAGGATCAAAAACCCATTGCCATTGTTCTTGAGGTCTCAGTAGTCCTCATTGTCTCTATGTTTTTTCCCAAGACCGGTTTTATCCCAGACTTTTTCAGACCCAGTTCTGTGGACTTCTGTATACATGTGGCACACATGCACACACACAAACATATGCATAAATAAAAATAAATGCGCTTCCTCCCCTCCCCCAAATCATTAGTTTAGGAAGTCACATGGTTCGGTGGATTATCATCAACCTCCCTCTAGCTTTGTGCCTCTTACTGAATCATATCTAATGGGTTAAAACTGTTCAGAACAGCACATGGTGGCACAAGCCTGAGGTACCAGGCAGGAGGAGTCCCTCAGCTTCATAGCAATCTTGGGGTTGGCCTGAGGTACACAGGGAGTCCCTGCCCATGAAACAGTGAAAACCTATGATGTCCAATCAGGTCCAGTGGAAGCTGCATTGGGCATCTATCCCTGTCTGCAGGGGTTCTATTGCTTTCCACTGCGTCACCGTTCTTTATATCTGAATGATTAGCTGTAGAACTGACTGTTTCTATAAAAAGGAACTGAAAAATGCAGTCATCAGACATTGCTATTTGTAAGTTTTCTTTGGATTTATAGAACCACCCCCACAATCTGCAGGTACTAGCAAAGGAAAGCACAGCACCAACTATCTGCAGCTGTCTGGGTACCCTTTATCTGATCCACCTCCTCACCTACCCTGCTCCCACAAAATTTCTATGAAAACCTTGCACCACGACCTCCAAGAAAGATGGCATTTTAAGGATAAGAATCCCAATCTGCAACTGGTCAAATTGCTGCAAGTCAGGCTTTGCTTGTCCATATTATGGAGACAACCATCTACATGAGAAGAGCAGGACAGAACTTTCCTGTTTACATTTTTGCAGAAAAGAAAGCGAAAGCCACTGAAGGCTTGAATGGCAATGGGTGGCTCAACATCAGCCTGGGTAGTGGTGGGGGACACTGGTGGAGAGCTGCCCTAGCAGAAGAATCAGCATTCGAAGAAAGGCTTTTATGAAGGGTGAGGAAACACACATACAGCTCAGCCTCTCACTGAGGGCTGGAAGTTTTTAAACTCTCTGGAGGGTTTTCTTCTACTAATTTAGGGTTGGTCAGTTTGACATAAGACAGGAAGATTGATGGGTCCACATTGTTGTGTACACTCGTCCTGTCCCCACCGTGAATGTGCTGAACCAGACCATCAGCAGTGGGGCACTACTGGCACGAGAAAAAGCCCACGAGGCCTTTGTTTTAGGCTTTTGTCTCAGATCCAGAGGGAAAGGAGGAAGTCAGACATCTTGGTAGTTCTCCATCTTTATTAGTCGGTCATGGCCCCTCTCCCTATCTGTCTGCCTATCAGTGAGTCTGCCTAACTCCTAGTACCTCAAGATCACAGCTTTGTGGGTGTAGCTGCCACCTCAGGGCTATGCATTTCTCTCTTTGGAGAGTCATGTGTGGGAGTCACACCTTTTCCTCTGTTCAATACATTTTTTGGCCTGGTTTCCATATATGTTTGCAATATGTCCAAATTCCGATCCTAATTTATCCCCAATAAGTGTATAGGGTAGCACACTTTCTACTCTCAGGGATCAATTATTCATCTGTCTGTGCTGCACGGGTGGTGTGGGACAATTGGTACAGTATGTGTGTCCACGCTTCCCACTATCTTCAAAGTGGAGTCAAAGACTGCATGTAAATGGAATGTTTGCCAATAAAGCTCAGTTTGAAAACCCCCTGTCCACAGTAGGGTGTAACTTCGAGCAGGACCCGATCCCAACATCTCTCTCTCACCACATATGTTTGGATTTTTTTCTTTACTTGTAAAATAAAGGTTTATTAGATGTTATAATTATAATTCTGCTGGCCTGCCCAGTCTCCTGTGTACCCTGTCCCTTTAAGAGACAAGCTCTGCCCACTCCCTATCTTCCTTTTCCCAAGGAGGCAAGTTGGTCCTGCTTTCCTCCCCTCCCTTCTTCTTCTGAAGAGGCAGCCTCTGCCTTCTCTTATGTCCTATTTTCTTCTTTTCTTTCTTTATTTGTTCTCCCTTCTCTCTCACTCTTTCTCTCTTCCCTCCATTACCCTCTTACCCTTATACCCTTGCCAATACCCACTAAATAAACTCTATACCCAAGTTCTCTCTGCCTGGCATATCTGCCTGTGTCCACTCTGCCCTGGCCTCAGATCACCTGCTCCATAAATCATCACATTGGCTATTGAATAGGGGGAGTGTGGTGGTTTGAATATGAATGGCCCGCATTGTCTTATATGTTTGAATGCTTAGACTTCATTTGGTGGAACTATTTGGGAATGACTAGGAGAGTTGTGGCCTTCTTGGGGGACCTGTGTCATTGTAATTGGGCTTGGAGGCTTCAAAAGCCCATGCTATTCCCAGCTCTTGGGACCAGATGCCCGGGAATGGCTGCTCTCCAGATCTGTTGCTTGCTGCCTGCATTTCGGGGACCTGCAGTGTGTTCTCATGGCCCGCTGCCCACTGCAGCCACTCGGGAACCTGCGGCATTTTATGCTGAGTCTATCTTTTTAACCACTCTATATGAGCCCTCAAGTTGCCATGAGCTTTAACAGCCAGGGATTTTATTTTTATGATGATAGTCTATATTTCTGAGCTTTGCCTTTCATGGAAAAAAACATGAAGCACAAAGCAACAAGACCCAAGTATTCTGTAATTGATTGATTCTGTAATTTGGAATCAAAGATTAACATAGTATAAGTTTGAGAAGTTAATACCACATAGCACTCAAACAAAGATACATTTATTATCTCCTAGAAGGTCCAAGTTCAACCACCAGCCAGGCTATGCAGCTCCACCTCCTATTTCTCTATAGCTGACTTTGACCCACTCTTAGCTCTCAGGATCCTCTCCTATTGCTCTTCTTTCCTGGCAACTGCCCATTAGCAGAGATGCAGACATTCCCCTCTACCTACAGATGACCTTCCTGTAATGGATTAAGTAAAAATTGGCAGTGGGTCATTTGACCATGCTGTAGGTCCCTGAGTGGGGGTAGGCAGTAGGTCCCTGGAGCAGCCAATCCCAGGCAGGAATGTTCCAGGGGCAGTGAGTCCCACGAGGAAAGACAGACAGATGGGCACTCCATGAGACCATGCCACAGGTCTCTGAAGGCAGCTTGTCCCAAGCAGGGAACCATGCGGCATGCAAGAGACAGAGACATGGATAGGGATGTCATGCAGAGTGAGGTTGGGTATTTATTTAGTGGGTTATGGAAGGGAAGAGGGAGAAGGAGAGAAGAGCAGAGGAGAGAGAGAGAGAGAGAGAGAGAGAGAGAGAGAGAAACAGAAGGGGAAGGGAAGAAGTGGGAAGAGATAGAGGCTGCCTCTTTAAGAGTGAGATGGAAAAGAGAAGGAACTCAGGCCCTTTAACCTATTGTGCCTAAACTCCCACCTTTTTATTTTAAAAAGAGATGGGAATGTAATGCTCTGTCCCTTTAAGAGACAAGTCAGACCCACTCCCTCTGATCCCCAGGCAAGCTGACCTTTAGCTTCCAGCCTGAGAAATTCAGAGGCTTTCTGATTACGAGCCTCTGGAAACACTAGCCTTTGGTGTAGCTAATAAGATAGCAGAGAGGATGCAGCCAACTGTTTTCTCTGTGTTCTCCAATGAGCAAAGTCCTTGGACTACCTTGGAGCATGGCCTCAGGACCTTGTCCTGAGATCAGCAGGTTGAGCAGCTGAATCTTATGTTTGTAACCCCAGGATGATCTGACTCACATGAATCAAACTCAAGAGGGTGACTTTATGAAGCTGGTATTGTAATTACTTAATTTGCAGTGGGAAAGATAATTGTCATGATTACTGGTGATGGTGAGTGCTGCAACTGAGTTTTATGAGGGTGTTAGGAGAATATAATCAGATCAGGAAAGAAATTGAATGGCATAACATTATAATTAATTTCTTTCTCACTCTAGGAGGAGGCTTAGGTGGCTCAGCAGACCAACTGTAAAGTCAACTTTGGCAGGGTTCAATGCCTTCTCACTGCTGAGCAACCACTGATAATAATAATGGAAAGTTAAAAATAAAGCCCTGTGCTGGGTGTGGTGGCACATGCCTTTGATCCCAACCAAGGTGACACAGAGAAACCATGATTTGAAAAATCTAGCAAAAAGGAGTAGGTGTAAAGGGATAGGCAGAAATGTGAACCAGAAATTAATTAATTAATTAAGTAGTTTTTTCTTGCTGTTGTTTGAGATAGGCTCTCACTGTGTAGTCTGAGCTGGCCCAGAATATATAGAACCCCTTGGCCTCTGCCTTCTAAGTGCTGGGATTAAAGGTGTGTACTATCATGCCCAGCTGGACCAGAAAAAGTTATTTGCTTGTTTGTTTCAAGATGGGTTTTCTCTGTGTTTTCATGACTATCTTGGAACTTGTTCTGTAGACAGGCTGGCCTTGAACTCTGAGCAACCTGCCTGCTTCTGCCTCCCAAGTGCTGGGCCATCACCTGGCTTAGTTATTCTTAACATTGCAGTGGGAAGTGTCATCTTCCCTGAGGTCATCTGACAAAATCAAATGGTTACACGAGATGATTTGTAAATGAACTTGCCATAGAGGCAGGAAAGAATGATGGCTAAAAATATTTACCCTAAAACTTTTTTTTTATCCCCTGTTGACTATAAAATATGTGGAGAAATGATTTTTTGCTCAAAGACAACAAAGGCCACACCTCCTAATAGTACTTCTCCCAGTGAGCCTGAAGGGGCCGTTTTCATTCAAACTATCACAGTGCCTACTTGCCAAGGAGGCTGAAGGTTGTTTTTACCCCTTCCTCACTCATCTGCAAGTCCACTCTTTCCTCAGCACATCTGTTGTAGGAAACCACAGATATTGGGGTCCAAAAGATGATAAATACCCTAACAGTAGTTGCAAAAAGGTGTTCAGTTTTCCTCATTGCAAGGATAGTAGGATGAGCATTCATGATGCTAAAGTAGAGTAGATTTTTGAGTTACACAGGTTTTTCCCTGCATAAGGAAATGAAACTCAATCCATTTTTCTTGATTTTCCCTCAGATGTCTAACCACCTCCATTGATGTAGCACTTTTGATTCCTACTACCTAAATCTATTGTTTAAATCTCCTATACCATATACTGCGTGTATCATAAAACATTGAATTTTAAATTAAAGTGTAAAATAAAACACAAATAGAAGTTTTCATACTTTCTCAATTGCAAAATACTGTGGAATCCACAGAAATGAGTCTATAGAATATTTATCCAACTTAAAACCACCCAAAGGTAGTTGTCAAATGAAAAATTGAACTTAAGCATTTATTTCTGTCTTACCCTTCTGAAATTACATTAAGGCAAAAAGTAAAGAAAAAGGGAGTTGGAAGAAAAATAACAATGAACAAAAGATAACATATTTTACAAGATGAGAACCAGCTAGCACATTGGAGTAACTGGGTGGAGAACCATACAGAGAATGGAACCACCAAAGACAGACTTGGATGCCACAGGGACCTGGGAGGACTTGAGACAGTATGAAGATGAAGATAGCATTGGGTGACATCCTGCATCAGCGGCATCAGCACTCAATGCCCTGCCCTATCCTATACAAGTTCTTTTCTTTAACACAGGTTAGTTCACCACAGAAATAGGACCAGAGAGATTCCGGATGTAGGGCACCAGGGCCTGGTGAGATGAGCCAGACAGAAAACAGAGTTAGAGCAGGTCTGTGCTGAGCTGTGAGTCCCCCCCGTCCCTGCATGCCTTGCAGAGTAGAACATGGTCTGCTGTGCCAATGTTGAAGTCTGCTGTTCTCCAAGCTTCTTTTGTAGAGAAGATTTAATGTTTAAGGAAGGTTCCCACCTCGACAAAGGCAGAGACTGGACAAAGAGATGGAAAGAGAAAAATATTAAAGATTTCATCCACATAATCCAAGATATATAGATATTTGCCAGGCATGGCGTCACATGCATCTAATCCCAGCACTAGGCAGGCAGAGGCAAGGGATTTCTGTGTGTTCAAGACCAACGTAGTATACATAGTGAGTTCTTGAATGGCCAAGATATGTGTGTGTGTGTCCTTTCATAAGGATAAAATAACTAACATTTGCTCAAAGTTTTGTGCATGCCGGGCACCTTTGATCCATTACCTCTGTTGGTCAAATATCTAGAGCAGGAAGCACTATCTCAGCCTGTGTGTGACTCATGAGGAACGAGGACCATATCCAAAAGACAAGGGTCTCAGCATCCCCTCTGAGACCATACCCTGCAATGACTTTGCATAAGCTCTGTCTCTTAAATGTTCCATTCCTCCCCCAGCACTTACCTGAACCTTTAGCTTGTGTTCTTGGAAAAATCCAGATTTCCTCCAGGGCATTCATTTCTTTCTCTTCCCTTAATTTCATTTCCTCCTTTGGTGGTGTCCCAGTGCTGCCAGTGCCCTGGCCTGCCACTCTTACCTCTTTGCATACCCAGACCCCACAATACCACCCAGTGGGCTAGGCTTCTTATATCAATTAACAATCAATAAAATATCCCACAGACATGCCCACAAGTCCAATCTGGTGGAGAGAATTCTTCAATTGAAGCTTCCTTTTCCAGGCATGTCAAAGTTGACAACCCAAATTAACCACCAGAGTCCTATCATTCTGGAATCCTGTTTGTGGTATTAATTTATTTCTCATTTTCCCATTTTAAAGATGAGAAACTTGAAGAATTAAGGAGAAGTTTGGATAGCTAGTGTTTTATTACCTTTTTATTGCTATGACAAAACACCATGGCCAAAGAAATTTATAGCAGAAAGCAATTAATATGGGGTTCAGGATTCAAGAGGGTTAGAGTCCATGACTGTCACAGTGGGGAGCATGGCAACAGGCAGGCATTCGGGAGGTGAAGCAGTAACTGAGAGAGATTACAAGAGGCAGAGATAAACATTGGCAAATAGAGTGGGCTTTTGAAATCTCAGAGCTCATCAAACCCAATGACACACCCCCTCCAACATGGCCACACCTCCTCATCCTTCCCACACAGTTCTACCAGCTGAGGACCAACATTCAAATACATGAGCCTATAGGAACCATTCTCCTTCAAACCATCACAGCTAGGAAGCAACACAAGTAGGTTCTGACACATGCAGCCTGGTTTTTTGATTCCTTCAAACAGCCTGTGACAAAGCTCATCACATCATCAGGACCAGCTGACACATTTTTTGGTCATGTAGAGAAAAATGTTGTTCTCTTAGGAAATGTTGCTAAAAACCCTCAGTCATCATTGCTTGTAAAGTGAACAGTCCCGTGACAGAAACTCCCTGGGAACATTCCTCTTCAGCATTAGACATAGTTAAAGCTGGCATCTTTCAATATGATACCATATTCAATATGCTAAATATATTCTATGGCAGTGTGAAGGAAAGGGCCGTCAAAGACAGCTCCTACCTCTCAGGCACAGTTTCAGACTCAAAATAACACTCATTTGAAAATCATGAGGCTGCATAATATCATGTATAAAATATTCAGATGTGAATGCTCTCTGAGTTTATACTTTTCTGTCAATTTCTGAACTTCAAAAACAACTTCCCATGACACACAATAAAGGCCAACATACTTTTGTATTATTTGATTATTTTTTCTCAAAAACAAATCCATGTCTGGTGTAGTGGCTGGTTTTGTGTGTCAACTTGACATGAGCTAGAGTCATCTGAGGAGTAGGAGCCTCGGCTGAGGAAATGCCTCCACGAGATTCAACTATAAGGCATTTTCTCAATAGAGGAGAGTCTAGCACATTGTGGGTAATGCCACCTCGAGCCTGGTGGTCCTGGGATCTATAAGAAAGCAGGCTGAGAAAGCCATGGGCAGCAAGCCAGTAAGTAGCATCCCTCCATTGCCTCTGCATCAGCTCCTGCCTCCAGCATCCTGCCGTGTTTGAGTTCCTGTCCTGACTTCCTTCAGTGGTGAACAGAAATATGGAAGTAAAAGCCAAATAAACCCTTTCCTCCCCAACTTTCCTTTTGGTCATGGAGCTTTACTGCAGCAACAGAAACCCTAACTAAGGCACCTGGAATTGGCACCAGCAAATTGAGAGAAAGTGAAATCGAGAAAGCAGAGAGGGAGAGCGAGCCAGAAGTTCTAGCCAATTGTCTAATTATTTCTTTGTTGATTGTTATGAATCCTCAGTGGCTGTTGTAGCTATAAATTTGCAAATCAATGCTGGATTGATCACTTCTCCCCCACAGACAGGTATAATAGTTACTTTGGCATCAATAAGACCAAAAGCCTGATAGAAGCAACTTATAGGAGGAAGGACTTACTTTGTTCATCATTTCAGAGGGTTAGGATGTTCATGGTGGAAAAGACATTGCAGAGTAGTTCAGTTCACATTGCAGTGGGCGAGGGAGCAGAAAGCAAGAAGCAAGTGATATACCTGTGATGTGGGAAGGTCATCTATTTATCTGTTGTTTCATTGTTTAATTAATAAAGAAACTGCTTGGCCTGATAGGTCAGAACATAGGTGGGTGGAGTAGACAGAACAGAATGCTGGGAAGAAGGGAAGTGAGGTCAGATACCATGGAGCCAGACGCGATGGAGCCAGCCGCCAGGTCAGACATGCTGAATCTTTCCCGGTAAGCCACCACCTCGTGGTACTACACAGATTAATAGAAATGGGTTAATCAAGATGTGAGAGTTAGCCAGTAAGAGGCTAGAGCTAATGGGCCAGGCAGTGTTTAAAAGAATACAATTTGCATGTTGTTATTTTGGGGGCTAAGCTAGCCATGTGGGAGCCAGGCAGGATTAAAAGCAGGCCTGCCCGCAGCTCCTTCTACATACCTGTAAGGATCTGACAACAATGGCCAACCTCACACAGCTCCTGAAGTTTCTAGGACCTCTCAAAATAGCATTATTAGGGACTCAGTTGTCGAAGCATGACTCTATGATTCTCAGTTGCTGCTCTGAGACCTGTTTGCACAGTATGTCTAAGCACCTGCGTTCACCCATGACCTTCCCTTCCTCTGGTAGCTTCTCTGTCTCTACTGTAAGGACGAAAAACACAGCTGTCTGTCAGTAGCTGTTTCCACCTTTTGAAGCGCTCAGCTGTGAAGCACCATGAACCTTTCTAGTGCTGATGTGTTGGGCTCAGCCATAGATTTCCTTATCAGCATCTCTGCTTGGTGGTGGTGGCTTCATTTCCCACAGTCAACTATCTGACAACCACTCTTCCTGACATGTTACAACACCCAGGGCACATAAGAGCTGTTCATGCACAATAAACCACAATGAAAACAGTAATTTTATTTGTTAAGATTTTTGCAGTAATATAAAAGACAATTTATAAAATACAATATATAAATTATACTAGTTTATGAAAAAAATTGGAACCTATTGACTCCCATTACTATACAGTCCAGGCAACACCTGCTTCAGATTCTGCTGGATCCGAGTGATAAAATGACATTATCTAGACCAGTGGTTCTCAACCTGTGGGTCCTGACTTCTTTGGTGGATGAACAACCCTTTCATAGTGTTCACCTAAGATCATCAGAAAAGTCAGATATTTACATTATAATTCATAAAAGTAACAAAATTATGGTTATGAAGTAGCAATAAAGATGATTTTATAGTTGGGGACAACACAGCATGAGGAACTGCATTAAAGGTCACAGTCTTGAGAAGGTTGAGAACCGCTGCTCTAGACCTTGATTTTCTTGGTGCTTCAGTGGTGTTTTCTTTATCTTTGAGCTTTCATGATGAATGAGAGCTGCTATCAGCTTCAGACTATTTCAGGCAAAAATATCCAGTGATTATAGATATATAATATTCATTACCTTGATATATATTAAGACATATATCAATATATATGATATATATTACTAATCAAGGTGGGATACTTGGAAACAACGTGTTTAAAAAAGCCCCCGGAATCCTTCTGATTGAAAAAGTCTAAATCATTGTTGCAATCAAGTATTAACTCCCAGTACACCGAGGGCTAAGCCAGGCCATTTGCTCCACCCTTAGCTAGAGGTGATCGTTATCTCAGAAAATAGAAGAAAGGGAAAGGTTTTCGGGAAAACCGAAGGTCATTACACACCTGCTGTACAACCTGGGGTCTGTAAGTTAACTGTCTTTCTCTTTTGTCTTTGTAGGTTTTTTTGGTCTTTGTAGGTTTCATGAAATATTACCCAAAAGTTTTCATTTCATTGGAAGCACTTAGCCAGTGATGGAGGCACCATGAAGAGGCCATTTATGGAGGATGTCTGGCCTCAACTGCAGGAAGTGATTCTGTCAGTTAGGGTTTGCCTCTGGTGTTACCACTTTGTCCAAGGTAACATAGTAACAGAACCTGGGGTAGCACACAGGCTCAGCCTCTCTGGCATAGTGATACATGGCTGAAATCTCAGCATATGGAAGGCTAAGGCAGGAAGATTGTCAGTTGTGTAGCCAGCGTGGGATTCATAGCGAGACCTTGTTTCAACTAGGGAACAACAAGCAAAAATGAAATGAAAAAGTAATGTAAAGACTCACAGGGTGGTGGCTCATGCCTTTATTCCCAGAATTTGAGAGGCAGAAGCAGGCTGATCTCAGTGAGTTCGAAGCCAGCCTGGTCTATTGAGTGAGTTCCAGGACAGCCAGGACTATAACACAGAAAAACCCTGTCAAGAAAAAAAGTAACATAAAGTCTCAATATTTCTTGTATGACCCTGATGAGTTCCCTAGGGATTCAATGAGGCTGCTTTTCCACCAGCATTGCAATGGATTCTTTGCCCAATTCAACTTCTGTGTCTCCTTTCCACTGGTAGCCACCTCAAAGTCACTTCCTGATAAACTTCCGCACACTGCACTTCATGTTAAAGTCCTGTCCTCAGGAAAACTAATTTGCAATGAATGTAACTAGGGTTGACATTTTCAAGAGTCTTTTAATTACCTGCATAGAGGGCAAGTCAGTAACTTTGAATAGGTACCAACTTCTCAAGCTGTGTGTTTCTCACAGTCCAACTGCTGTGCTGTGCCTCTTTGGAGGAATCAACAACACCTTTGCAGACTCAAGTCAAATGTTCATGACATTTCAAAACTCTGGCTATCAACAGCTAGAAACCACCTTATAAGATCTTTGATCCA
Source organism: Microtus obscurus (assembly GCA_963919715.1). Taxonomy (NCBI): domain Eukaryota; kingdom Metazoa; phylum Chordata; class Mammalia; order Rodentia; family Cricetidae; genus Microtus; species Microtus obscurus. The sequence goes on along the minus strand of CAWTZC010001664.1, from coordinate 126,285 downwards.
CAAAAGATATTTGGGAAATCTTTTCTGTTTCCTTGAGTCAGTGATACACCTCAATTAAAGCAAATTAATTCTTCATCTTACTTATCAACTATTTTGTTAAATCTAACAGTCTGTCAGTGACTCAAATGCATTTGCAGAAAGAAACTTCAGTAAGAATGAGTCTTGTTTCATACCAGGCAGTAACCTGATTTTTCACATAGTTATTATAGCTACCTTTCTCTTTTTAATACTCCAATTTAGTGACATAAAATGGCAATAATTGGCCAGGTATGATGGTGTGCCCTTTTATCTCAGCTCTAGAGAGGCAGAGGAAGCTGGAACTCTATGAGTTCCAGGTAAGCCTGCTCTACATAGTGAGTCCCAGGACAACCAGCCCTACAAAGCAAGACCCTGCCCTGAGAAAGAGGGGGAGGGGTTCTCTGTGTGTAGCTTTGGTGCCTGTGCTGGAACTAGCTCTTATAGACCAGGCTCGTCTCAAACTCACAGAGATCCGCCTGCCTCTGCCACCCAAGTGCTGAGATTAAAGGCATGTGCCCAGTTTATTTTTAAAGTCACTTGATTTATGATTTTCTTTGTTCTATAACCCTACAACTTCATAAACTGTTGTCACATTGGAACACAGTATTTTGAGTTATCTAAATCTGTGTTTCTGTACTGTGGTCTCTTATATTTAACTTCAGAACAAACTCTCTCATCCTGTATGCGGTGAGAGCTGTGCTCTGTCTATAGAAAGATCCCCTGAAATTTGCATTTGAAAACTTTAGGTGATACATACATACTTTAGATGCTGAGTTTTCACTTTCAAAGTTCTTGCTGTCCTTCTTCCCTTGGACAGCTAGGTGGTAGTGTGGATCTTGATTCACCTCCCAGGTTAGGCTGCAAGCCAAGCACATCCTGATGAGACATACAGACAGAGGACAGACTGAGAGGCAAAAAGTTAAATGAAGCAATGTGAGTAAATTTCTAAATTAAAAAGTGATAAAATTGATATTTAACAGTCACTAAATATGTAAGGGAAAGGAAATTATGAAAACAGGTTAAATTTATTAAAACAAACAAAGGTAAGGGATAAAATAGAAGACACAATAAAGTTCTATTATACTTATTTATCATTTGTCTCATGTGAGCAGGTTCCACAGCAAACATGAGGGGACCAGAGGACAAGTGGCAGAGCTTAAAGTAGCTTGGGGTGTCAGGCTTGGCAGAAAGCACCCTGAGGTATCTCACCTGCCTGAAAAGGCACAATCTAAAATGCCTGAGGAACATTGAAAACCAAACAACTTTGAGATGATCCGACTATCATTCATTCATCCAAGCACTATCACCATGGAGATGGCATGGCATCCAGCATCAAGGATGTGGCAAATGACAGGATAAGTCTCTTTCTAAGGAATTCGTTGTCTACCGTGGGAGAAAGGCATTAGATGGGTCATGTAATGGAACAAAACACCAGTCTTAAAGGAGAAGTAGAGGGTGTGATGTGTTTAACTGGGTTTTAGAACTCAGGGAAGATTTTTCTGAGAAATATATCAAAGACAAATCAGAACTTGCAGAATTAAAATATAAGAAGGTAAATGAAGGGGCTGGTGAGATGACTTCCTGCTTAAAACACTGGCTGTCCTTCCTGAAGATTGGGGCTCAAGTCTCATGTCCACATATGAGCTCATTATTGCCTGCCATTCCAGTCCTATTGGACCTGATGCCCTTTTCTGGTCTCTTTGGACATATGCAGGGAATACAACTGTATACATAAAAGTAAAAATATTTTTTTTGAGACAGGGTTTCTCTGTGTAACAGCCCTGGCTGTCCTGAAACTTATTTGGAGACTAGACTGGCCTCGAACTCACATAGATCTGCTTGCCTCTGTCTCCCAGTGCTGAGGTTAAAGGCATGCACCACTGCAGAAATGGGATTCCCTTCTACATGCTGTGAATACCACTGGTTAATAAAGAAACTGCTTTAGCCTATTGCAGCACAGAATAGGGCATGGCAGGAATTCTAAGCAGATAGAGGAGGAGAGAGTAGGCAGAGTCAGGGAGAAGTGATGTAGCTGCCACAGGAGACAGATGTCGGATGTAGGAAGAATACTTCCTGGTAGGCAACAACCATGTGGCAATACACAGATTAATAGAAATTGGTTAATTTAAAATGTAAATGCTAGCCAATGAGAAGCATGAGCAATAGGCCCAAAGCAGCTTCTTTATTAACCAATGATATTCACAGCATACAGAGGGGAATTCCACATAACATCCTCTTTTCTGTCTAAATAAAAAGGAAAGTTTTAACTTTAACATAGTAAAATTAATGCAACAAAACAGTTATCAAGCAAAAATTATAGTTATAGCATTAATATCTACTTTATTTTTATCATAACTAAGGAAAACTATAATTATAACTATCTATTATTCAACTCCATCAAAGACCCCAGAAGAATATAATATTACTTTACTTTACAGAAAGTACATTGTAAGCAACTTCCAAAACTCTAGAATTGACAGAGACATCTTGCTGCCTGAACAGTCACCAAAGTTTTTCGGTACCATTGGTGCATCGATCTTCAGCCTACAGGCCCATAGCATCTGGCAGACTTTTCCATAATGCAGGAAATTTCAAAGACAGTTTTGCCTTTATTGGCAGTTTGTCAGTTACTTTCTTCTGTGTCCTGCAGAATGTTTGGCTTTAATAAAGGGAAGAAGGGGATCTTACAAAACCAGGGTTCCAGCGGAACGCAGGAAAACAAAGAGGAAGTGGGAAGCACACCTGCAAGATTTATAAGTAAATCTTGGCGTTAGGGGAACACACCCCACAAACAAGGTGATTGGCTGAGCTTCCCCTTCATCCACTCTGCCATCATGGACTGTATTGCTTTGGGATCATTGTGCATTGAGCCCATCCTTTGATGAGTTTCCTTGGCCATGCTGTTTTACCACAACAACATGAAGTAGCCGAGACAGAGTAATACGTGCTAGTCAGGGTTCTCCAAAGAAGAATGGATAGAATTGATATTAAAGAGGATTCATTAAACTGACCTATAGGATGCAGTCCTGAAGGCCAACAATGGTTATCTCACACCAGAAATGTCAAGAATATAGTAGATTTTAGTCTGTGAAGTTGGATGTTGCTGCACTCCGGCCTGGTGCTGACATCCCAGGTTGGTAGAAAGTCATAAATTTGACTTGGCACAGGTGTTTGAGGTTTCTGTGCTTATAAACCCACTTCTGCCCTGCTCAGGGGCCAGGAGGATCAAGGTAGCCTTACAGATCAGCGACCCCACTCATGTGCTGATTTACTAACGTCTGTGCTGTTTCACTGTCCATAGGCTTTGTCTCTCCTTCCTCGTGGTGCACACAGAGTCCATCCAATAGGACACTGAGAGGAGATCATGAGCTGTCATTAGCATCCATTCCTGCTCTTTTCCTTTACTGTGGGTGCAGTGTGATAGCCACCTTGAATCTTGATGCCATCCCGGACTCCTGCTTCTGTGACTTCTGCACTATGATAAGACACCACCTGGCACTGTGACAAAACAACCCTTCTCCCTCCAGCTGCTTTTGTCAGGTGTCTCAGCAGGGCAACAGGAAAAGTAACAAGGGTAGCAGCGTCCACCTGGGGAATTAGAGATCCTATGTCACTCCTAGTTTGGAGATGCTCTATTAGAGACTGCTGTACCGGCAGACAGACACTGGATGACACTAAGGGGTCACCCAGAGTGGAAAGGCCCAGTGTTGATGGAAACTTCAACTATAAATATCACTTTTATTGTGAGTGTAAGAAGGAGCCAAACTGAAGCCATTTTGAATAAGAGTTCCATCTTGAAAAGTAGGGTGAAGCCAGGTTAAAGTTCCCAAGACTGCCCCAGACCTCCCAGGGTAACTGACATCACTGACCTCCTGGTTGAGATATGTATGGTGGGCAAGTCCCCCTGCCACAGTTGGGTAAACCACTGCAGGAAATCTTCCTAGGAAAGTTCCCTATCCCTGAACCTTGACTGGGGAACAATGTAACCGTGACTTGGTGCAGGTGTTTGCAGATTTTCTGCTTAAACAGTTGCTGAAAGGAACCTTAAAGGACGCAGTCAGCTCCCGAGTCTGTACTGTTGTCCCTGGGCGGTTGATTTTTGATGACAAATCCAATAAAGAACTTCCTTTGTATGGACTCTTGAGCCTGCTTGGACTGTTTTGGACTCTTGAACCTACAATTTGGTTTCGTTTCTTAGAAGTTGATTGCGTGAGGAAAATGAGAAACCGCTTGCCCAGCCTGGAACTCTAAGTTTTGGGAAAGGGGTTGTCTGTTTTCTTTGTGGTTTGGGTTAGAGAGACAAAGACCAGCAGAGTTGGCACTCTAACCTGCCTAGCTGTGTCCTCTACACCAGGGTCCAGAGCTGTTTGGATCAGCTGATAAGCACCATATGCAGGCAGAATACTGAAAACTGGAGGACACCTGGGCACTGTTCAACACTATTAAAGATCAGGAAAACAAACAAAAAAAAAAAGCAAAATAGTATTCCCTTCTGTGAATCCCTGTCCCTCACTATACTGTTTCAGTTCTTTGGAATTAAGTAACAATTTGCTTTCTCTGAACTGTCTTTCTCTCTTAAGCGTCTCTGAAAGTATGGAATATATACATATTAGAGTACTATTTAGCAGTAAAAAACAATGACTTCTTGAATTTTGCATGCAAATGGATGGAAATAGAAAACACTATCCTGAGTGAGGTAACCCAGACCCAAAAAAGGAACATGGGATGTACTCACTTATATTTGGTTTCTAGCCATAAATAAAGGACATTGAGCCTAGAATTCATGATCCTAGAGAAGCTAAATAAGAAGGTGAACCCAAAGAAAAACATATAGGCATCCTCCTGAATATTAACCTTCATCAGGTGATGAAAGGAGACAGAGACCCACATTGGAGCACCAGACAGAAATCTCAAGGTCCAAATCAGGAGCAGAAGGAGAGAGAGCACGAGCAAGGAACTCAGGACCGCGAGGGGTGCACCCACACAATGAGACAATGGGGATGTTCTATCGGGAACTCACCAAGGCCAGCTGGCCTGGGTCTGAAAAAGCTTGGGATAAAACTGGACTCGCTGAACACAGTGGACAATGAGGACTACTGAGAACTCAAGAACAATGGCAATGGGTTTTTGATCCTACTGCACGTACTGGCTTTGTGGGAGCCTAGGCAGTTTGGATGCTCACCTTACTAGACCTGGATAGAGGTGGGTGGTCCTTGGACTTCCCACAGGGCAGGGAACCCTGATTGCTCTTTGGGCTGACAAGGGAGGGGGACTTCATTGGGGGAAGGGGGTATATGGGAGGCGGTGGTGGGGGAGGAGGCAGAAATCTTTAATAAATAAATTAATTAATAAAAAAATAAATAAATAAATTGCTGAGCTAAAAAAAGGCAAAAAAAAAAAAAAAAACAACAAAGCGTCTCTGAACTTGACAGACCCTGAGACAGGACATTTTCTTCTGCTGCTGACAGCTGACAAACTTTAGTGCAGCCTCATGAATACAGATATATGAAAATGTGTATATAAACCAAGCACTTCCTGATAATAACTCATAAAGTTATTTTAAGACAGTTCTTGAGTTCATATATGCTTTTATCATTTACTAAAATGGAGGCAAATTTGCAGATTGCAACAGATGTGTTTGGTTTTTTTTTTTTACATAAAGAATTAAATCTTGGAGCGGAGACACGGGCGCCGGCAGAGCGGAGACACGGGCGGTGACGTAGGCCACAGGCTGCAACCACAGGCTGCAACCGGGACCAGCGGGGTCTGGCGCGGCAGCAGAGGACGCAGGCGGCAGGACCAGCGTGCAACACCGAGAGCAAATCGCCCCACCGGGATTGAATCAAGGAGGTAGGCCTTTGGTTGACGAGGTCCCTGGCAGACGAGGAGCCGGGTCCTGTCCCTGAAGACTCTACTGAGGGGTGACAGGGATCTTGGCCCCTGGCAGGAGCCAGGAAACAGAGCAAGGGCAATCTGTAAGAGGACCCTCTGGCCAGCAGAGAAACCTGTTCCAATTTTAAAAGACCATTTAGGTAGCATTGATAGGAGGACATGGGCAGGCGCCAAGGCAGAATTTCACCCAATAATCTGAAAAACAACATGAAAACACCAGAACCCAATGATCTTACAACAGAAGGTCTTGAACACCCTAACACAGAAGAAGTGGAAAAAAGTAACTTTATGAAAGCAATAGAGTCCCTTAAACAACATGTAAAAAACACCCTTATAGAAATAGAGGAGAAGTACAACAAAAAGATTGAAGAAATGAATAAATACATACATGATACCCTGGAAAATCAAGAAAAAACGATCAAACAGGTAATGGAAACAGTTCAAGAATTGAAAACTGAAAGGGTAGCAAGGAAGAAAACACAAGCTGAGCACCAGCTGGATATGGAAAACCCAGGTCAACGAGCGGATTCTACAGAAACAAGCATAATCAATAGAATACAAGAAATAGAAGAAAGAATCTCAGATTCTGAGGACACCATAGAGAAAATAAACACACTGATCAAAGAAAACAGCAAAGCCAACAAATCCTCATCACAAAACATGCAGGAAATATGGGACACAATAAAAAGATCAAACATAAGAATAATAGGAATTGAAGAAGGAGAAGAGTCACAGCTCAAAGGCCCAGAAAATATTTTTAACAAAATTATGGAAGAAAACTTCCCCAACATAAAGAAAGATATTCCTTTGAATATCCAAGAGGCATACAGAACACCAAACAGATTGGATCAAAGAAAAACATCCCCTCGCCATATAATAATCAAAACACAGAATATACAGGTTAAAGAAAGAATATTAAGAGCAGCAAAGGAAAAAGGCCAAGTAACTTATAAAGGTAAACCGATCAGACTTACACCTGACTTCTCTGTGGAAACCATGAAAGCCAGGAGGTCCTGGATAGAAGTACTGCAGAAGCTAAGAGACCATGGATGCAAACCCAAACTACTTTACCCAGCCAAGCTATCGTTCACTATCAATGGAGAAAACAAGACATTCCAGGATAAGAACAAATTTAAGCAATACATAGCCACAAATCCAGCCCTTTAGAAAATAATAGAAGGAAAATCACAACCCAAGGAATCCAACATGGTCAACACTGCCTACAAGAACTCAGGCATCTAGAGTCCCTTCACCAGCACAACTCAAAGAAGGGAAACACATAAACTCTACTACCAAAAACAATAAGAATAACTGGAGTAAACAACCACTGGTCATTAATATCACCTAATATAAATGGTCTCAATTCACCTATAAAAAGGCACAGGCTAAGAGATTGGATATGAAAACAGGATCCAACATTCTGCTGTTTGCAGGAAACACATCTCAACCACAAAGACAGGCATCTGCTCAGAGTAAAGGGTTGGGAAAAGGTCTTTCAAGCAAATGGTCTTAAGAAAAAAGCAGGTGTGGCCATATTAATCTCTAACAAAACTGACTTCAAACTAAAATCAATCAGAAGAGATCGAGATGGACACTTTATACTTATAACAGGAACAAGTCATCAGGATGACGTATCAATCCTGAATATCTACGCCCCTAATACAAAAGCACCCACTTATCTAAAAGAAATATTACTAGAACTGAAGGCAGACATTAAACCACACACACTAGTAGTAGGAGATTTCAATACACCTCTCTCTCCAATGGACAGGTCAATCAAACAGAAACCTAATAGAGAATTAAGAGAATTATTGGAGGTAATGAACCAATTGGACTTAACAGACATCTATAGATCACTCCACCCAAATACGAAAGAATATACCTTCTTCTATGCAGCTCATGGAACCTTCTCAAAAATTGACCACATACTCGGAAACAAAGGAAACATCCACAGATACAAAAATATATCAGTGTCCACCTGTGTCTTATCAGATCATTACGGATTAAAGTTAGAAGGCAACAACAATGCTACCCCTAGAAAGCTGACAAACTCATGGAAACTAAACAGTCAACTACTGAACTACACCTGGGTCAAGGAAGAAATTAAGAAAGAAATTAAAGTCTTCCTTGATTTTAATGAAAATAAAGAGACAACATACTCAAACCTATGGGACACGATGAAAGCAGTGCTAAGAGGAAAGTTCATAGCACTAAATGAACACTTAAAGAAAATGGAGAAAGCATACATCGGGGACTTAACAGCACACCTGAAAGCTCTAGAAAAAAAAAGAAGCAGACATGCCCAGGAGGAGTAGAAGACTGGAAATAATCAAACTGAGGGCTGAAATCAACAAAATAGAAACACAGAAAACAGTTCAAAAAATCAATGAAACAAAAAGTTGGTTCTTGGAGAAAATCAACAAGATCGACAAACCCCTATCCAAACTAATTAAACAACAAAGAGAGAACACGCAAATAAATAAGATCAGAAATGAAAAGGGGGACATAACCACAGACACAGAGGAAATTCAGAGAATCATTAGATCTTACTACAAAAGCCTGTATGCCACAAAACTGGAAAATGCAAAAGAAATGGACATCTTTTTAGATAAGTATCATATACCAAAGCTAAATCAAGACCAGGTGAACGATCTAAATAGACTGGTTAGTCGTGAAGAACTAGAAGCTGTTATCAAAAATCTCCCCACCAAAAAAAGCCCAGGACCAGATGGTTTCAATGCAGAATTCTATCAGAACTTCCAAGAAGAGCTAATACCTATACTCCTTAATGTATTTCACAATATAGAAACAGAAAAGTCATTGCCAAATTCTTTTTATGAAGCTACAGTTACCCTGATACCTAAACCACACAAAGACCCAACCAAGAAAGAGAATTACAGGCCTATCTCACTCATGAATATTGATGCAAAAATTCTCAATAAAATACTGGCAAACCGAATTCAAGAACATATTAGAAAAATTATCCATTATGATCAAGTAGGCTTCATCCCAGAGATGCAAGGCTGGTTCAACCTACGCAAATCTATCAACGTAATCCACCATATAAATAAACTGAAAGAAAAAACCATATGATCATTTCATTAGATGCTGAAAAAGCATTCGACAAAATTCAACACCCCTTTATGATAAATGTATTGGAGAGACTAGGGATACAAGGGTCATACCTAAATATAATAAAAGCTATTTACAGCAAACCGACAGCTAACATCAAACTAAACGGAGAGAAACTCAAAGCCATCCCACTAAAATCAGGAACAAGACAAGGATGTCCACTCTCTCCATACCTCTTCAATATAGTGCTTGAAATTCTAGCAATAGCAATAAGACAACATAAAAGGATCAAGGGGATTCGTATTGGAAAGGAAGAAGTTAAGCTTTCGTCATTTGCAGATGATATGATAGTATACATAAGCGACCCCAAAAACTCTACCAAAGAACTTCTACAGCTGATAAACACCTTTAGTAATGTGGCAGGATACAAGATCAACTCCAAAAAATCAGTTGCCTTCCTATACACTAAGGATAAAGAAACAGAGAGGGAAATCAGAGAAGCATCACCTTTCACGATAGCCACAAAGAGCATAAAATATCTTGGGGTAACCCTGACCAAGGAAGTGAAAATTCTATTTGACAAGAACTTTAAGTCTTTGAAGAAAGAAATAGTAGAGGACACCAGAAAATGGAAGGATCTCCCTTGCTCTTGGATTGGGAGGATCAACATAGTAAAAATGACAATTCTACCAAAAGCAATCTATAGATTCAATGCAATCCCCATCAAAATCCCATCAAAATTCTTCACAGAGCTGGAGAAAATAATAATCAACTTTATATGGAAAAACAAAAAACCCAGGATAGCCAAAACAATCTTATACAATACAGGATCGTCTGGAGGCATTACCATCCCTGACTTCAAACTCTATTACAGAGCTACAGTATTGAAAACAGCTTGGTATTGGCATAAAAACAGAGAAGTTGACCAATGGAATCGAATAGAAGACCCTGACTCTAACCCACAAACCTATGAGCACCTGATTTTTTGTTTGTTTGTTTGTTTGTTTGTTTTTTGTTTTCTGATACAGGGTTTCTCTGTGGCTTTGAAGCCTGTCCTGGAACTAGCTCTTGTAGACCAGGCTGGTCTCGAACTCACAGAGATCCACCTGCCTCTACCTCCCAAGTGCTGGGATTAAAGGTGTGTGCCACCACCGCCCGGTGTGAGCACCTGATTTTCGATAAAGGAGCTAAAAGTATACAATGGAAGAAAGAGAGCATCTTCAACAAATTGTGCTGGCAAAACTGGATGTCACTCTGTAGAAGAATGAAAATAGATCCATATCTATCACCATCCACAAAACTCAAGTCCAAGTGGATTAAAGACCTCAATATCAGTCCGAACACACTGAACCTGATAGAAGAGAAAGTGGGAAGTACTCTACAACACGTGGGCACAGGAGACCACTTCCTACGTAAAACCCCAGCAGCACAGACAGTAAGGGCCTCATTGAATAAATGGGACCTCCTGAGACTGAGATGCTTCTGTAAAGCAAAGGACACGGTCGCCAAGACAGAAAGGCAACCCACTGGTTCGCGGGATGCCCAGGCAGCGGGGAGATCGGATCCGGGTGCCAGGAGGGACATCGCTGGGGTGAGTGAGTTTCTGGCAGCGGCAGCAGCCCGGGACAGGGAGCTCAGACGTTCCCCACCCCTCCTGCACTTCCTGGTCAGTCTGCGGGGGGCTGTACTGCTTGATACCTCCTCTCCATTCCTGTCCCACCCAGCTTGCATCCAAGGCCCTCCCCCACTACCTCTGACCCCCCTCCCCTCTTTGAACCACACAACAGCTCCCAGCTCAGCCTGTTTGGGCGCTGGGACAGGGTTCGAATTGGGAGGGCATTCGGGAGGGTGGTGGCTCCTTTGTCTAGGTGGCCGGCCTGCACCAAGCGGGGTCGGCCCTTTGTTCACGAGACACCCAAGCAGCAGGGAGAGCAGATCCAGGTGCCAGGAGAGACATCACTGGGGGTGGTGGTGAGGAGTTCCATCTGGATGGTTGTCCATGTTTGGGTACTGAGGAGTTCAAGCTCAGCAGGACGGTCCCAGCTTCTACACTGAAGAGATACACCCAGAGACTCAGTCACAGCAAAGACTGGACCAAGACACCAGGCCTCTCTTGGCTTCATTTGAAAGAGGAGATGGGAAGGCGCCAATGCAAGAATTCCTCCAACAACCTGAAAGGCAACATGACATCACCAGAACCCAGGGATCCCGAAATAAGAAGAATTGTACACCCTACTCCAGAAGAAGTAGAAGAAATCGACCCAAAAGTGAATTTTTTGAAAATAATAGAAGACCTTAAACAGGAGGTGAAAAACTGCCATAAACAATTAGAGATTACAAACAAAAAGGTAGAGGAAATGAATAAATCGCTCAAAGATACCCAAGAAAACCAAGAGAAACAAGAAAATGCAATCAAACAGGTAAGGGAAATGGTTCAAGACCTGAAGAATGAAATGGAAGTAATGAAGAAAACTCAAACCGAGGGAAGGTTGGAGATGGAAAATCTGGGTAAATGAACAGAAACTACAGAGACAGGTACTACCAACAGATTACAAGAGTTAGAAGGAAGAATGTCAGACACTGAAGATACCATAGAGAAAATTAACACACTGATCAAAGAAAACAGCAAAACCAACAAATTCTCATCACAAAACATTCAGGAAATATAGGACACAATAAAAAGACCAAACCTAAGAATAATTGGGATAGAAGAAGGAGAAGAAGTACAGCTCAATGGTTCAGAAAATATATTTAATATAATTATAGAAGAAAACTTTCCCAACCTAAAGAAAGATATTCCTTTGAAGGTTCAAGAAGCATAGAACACTGAATAGACTGGACCAAAAAAAAAAACATCTCCTCGCCATATAATAATCAGAACACAAAACATCCAGAATAAAGAAAGAATATTAAGAGCTGCAAAGGAAAAAGGTCAAGTTCTTATAAAGGTAAACCTATCAGACTTACACCTGACTACTCTATGGAAACCATGAAAGCCAGAAGGTCCTGGATAGATATACTGCAGAAGCTAAGAGAACATGGATGCAAGCCCAGACTACTATACCCAGCCAAGCTTTCATTCACTATAAATGGAGAAAACAAAATTTTCCAGGATAAAAACAAATTTAAACAATACGTAGCCACAAATCCAGCCTTACAAAGTAATAGAAGGAAAATCACAAACCAAGGAGACCAACAATGACCACAATAACTCAAACATCTAGTCACCCTTCACCAGCACAACTAAAAGAAGGCAAACACACAAACTCTATGACTAAAAAAGTGACCAGAGTTAGCAACCACTGGTCATTAATATCCCTTAATGTCAATGGACTCAACTCACCTATAAAAAGGCACAGGCTAAGAGATTGGATACGCAAACAGGATCCAACATTCTGCTGTTTACAATAAACACACCTCAACCGCAAAGACAGGCACCTACTTAGAGTAAAGGGATGGGAAAAGGTTTATCAAGCAAATGGACCTAAGAAACAAGCAGGTGTGGCCATACTAATTTCTAACAAAGTTGACTTCAAACTTAAATCAATCAGAAGAGATGGAGAGGGATATTTTATACTCATAACAGGAACAATTGATCAGGATGAGGTCTCAATCCTGAATATCTATGCCCCTAATATAAAAGCACCCACATATGTAAAAGAAACACTACTAAAACTCAAGGCTGTCATCAAACCGCACACACTAATAGTAGGAGATCTCAACACTCCTATTTCACCAATGGACAGGTCAATCAGACAGAAACCTAACAGAGAAATAAGAGAATTAATGGAGGTATTGAATCAAATGGACTTAACAGACATCTATAGAACATTCCACCCAAATAGGAAAGAATATACCTTCTTCTCTGCAGCTCATGGAACCTTCTCGAAAATTGACCACATCCTCCGGTAACAAAGCAAACTTCCACAGTTACAAAAAAATATCCATAACCACCTGTGTCTTATCAGATCACCACGGACTAAAGTTAGAATTCAACAACAATGCTACCCCCAGAAAGCCTACAAACTCATGGAAACTGAATAGTCAACTATTGACCCACACCTGGATCAAAGAAGAAATAAAGAAAGAAATTAAAGTCTTCCTTGAATTCAATGAAAATAAAGAATCAACATACTCAAACTTATGGGACACTTTGAAAGCAGTCCTAAGGGGAAAGTTCATAGCCCTTAGTGCCCACTTAAAGAAAACAGAGAAAGCATACATTGGAGACTTAACAGCCCATCTGAAAGCTCTAGAAAAAAAGAAGCAGACTCACCTAGGAGGAGTAGAAGACTGGAAATAGTCAAACTGAGGGCTGAAATCAACAAAATGAAACACAGAAAACAATCCAAAGAATCAATGAAACAAAAAGCTGGTTCCTGGAAAAAATCAACAAAATTGATAAACCCCTATCCAAACTAATCAAACGGCAGAGAGAGAATTTGCAAATTAATAAAATCAGAAATGAAAAGGGGGACATAACCACAGACATAGAGGAAATTCAGAGAATCATTAGATCTTACTACAAAAGCCTGTATGCCACAAAATTGGATAATGTAAAAGAAATGGACACTTTTTTAGATAAATACCATATACCAAAGTTAAATCAGGACCAGGTGAACAATCTAAATAGACCTGTCAGTCGCGAAGAATTAGAAGCTGTTATCAAAAACCTCCCCACCAAAAAAAGCCCAGGACCAGATGGTTTCAATGCGGAATTCTACCAGAATTTCCAAGAAGACCTAATACCTATACTCCTTAAGGTATTTCACAATATAGAAACAGAAGAGTCATTGTCAAATTCCTTTTATGAAGCTACCATCACTCTGATACCAAAACCACACAAAGACTCAACCAAGAAAGAGAATTACAGACCAATCTCACTCATGAACATCGACGCCAAAATCCTCAACAAAATATTGGCAAACCGTATCCAAGAACACATTAGAAAAATTATCCATTATGATCAAGTAGGCTTCATCCCAGAGATGCAAGGCTGGTTCAACATACGAAAATCTATCAATGTAATCCATCATATAAATAAACTGAAAGAAAAAAACCATATGATCATTTCATTAGATGCTGAAAAAAGCTTTTGACAAAATTCAACATCCCTTTATGATAAAAGTCTTGGAGAGATTAGGGATACAAGGGTCATACCTAAATATAATAAAAGCTATTTACAGCAAACCGACAGCTAACATCAAACTAAACGGAGAGAAACTCAAAGCCATCCCACTTAAATCAGGAACACGACAAGGCTGTCCACTCTCTCCATACCTCTTCAATATAGTGCTTGAAGTTTTAGCAATAGCAATAAGACAACATAAGGGGATCAAGTGGATTAGAATTGGAAAGGAAGAAGTTAAACTTTTTGTTATTTGCAGATGATATGATAGTGTACATAAGCAACCCCAAAAACTCCACCAAAGAACTCCTACAGCTGATAAACGCCTTTAGTAATGTGGCCGGATACAAGATCAACTCCAAAAAAATCAGTCGCCCTCCTATACACAAAGGATATGGAAGCAGAGAGGGAAATCAGAGAAGCATCACCTTTCACGATAGCCACAAACAGCATAAAATATCTCGGGGTAACTCTAACCAAAGAAGTGAAGGATCTATTTGACAAGAACTTTAAGGCATTGAAGAAAGAAATTGAAGAGGATACCAGAAAATGGAAGGATCTCCCTTGCTCATGGATTGGGAGGATCAACATAGTAAAAATGGCAATCCTACCAAAGGCAATTTATAGATTCAATGCAATCCCCATCAAGATCCCATTAAAATTCTTCACTGATCTTGAAAGGACAATAATCAACTTTATATGGAATAACAAAAAACCCCGGATAGCCAAAACAATCTTATACAATAAAGGTACTTCTGGAGGAATTACCATCCCTGACTTTAAACTCTATTACAGAGCTACAGTAATGAAAACAGTGTGGTATTGGCATAAAAATAGAGAAGTTGACCAATGGAATCGTGTAGAAGACCCGGATCTTAACCCACAAACCTATGAACACCTCATTTTCGATAAAGGTGCTAAAAGTATACAATGGAAGAAAGAAGGCATTTTCAACAAATGGTGCTGGCACAACTGGATGTCAACCTGTAGAAGAATGAAAATAGACCCATACCTATCACCATGCACAAAACTCAAGTCCAAATGGATCAAAGACCTCAATATCAATCTGAACACACTGAACCTGATAGAAGAGAAAGTGTGAAGTACCCTACAACAGATGGACACAGGCGATCGCTTCCTAGGTATAACCCCAGCAGCACAGTCATTAAGGGCAACATCGAATAAATGGGACCTACTGAAACTGAGAAGCTTCTGTAAAGCAAAAGACACTGTCACTAAGACAAAAAGGCAACCCACTGACTGGGAGAAGATCTTCACCAACCCCGCAACAGACAAAGGTCTGATCTCCAAAATATATAAAGAACTCAAGAAACTAGATTTTAAAATGCTAATTAACCCAATTAAAAAATGGGGCACTGACCTGAAGAGAGAATTCCAACAGAAGAAGTTCAAATGGCCAAAAGGCACTTAAGGTCATGCTCAGCCTCCTTAGCGATCAGGGAAATGCAAATCAAAACAACATTGAGATATCATCTTACACCTGTCAGAATGGCTAAAATCAATAACACCAATGATAGCCTTTGCTGGAGAGGCTGTGGAGAAAGGGGTACCCTCATCCATTGCTGGTGGGAATGCAAACTTGTGCAACCACTATGGAAAGCAGTGTGGCGGTTTCTCAGGAAAATTGGGATCAACCTACCCATGGACCCAGCAATGCCACTCTTGCGAATATACCCACGAGATGCCCGATCATATGACAAGGACATTTGTTCAACTATGTTCATAGCAGCATTATTTGTAATAGCCAGAACCTGGAAACAACCTAGATGCCCTTCAATGGAAGAATGGATGAAGAAAGTGTGGAATATATACACATTAGAATACTACTCAGCGGTAAAAAACAATGACTTCAATTTTGCATGCAAATGGATGGAAATAGAAAACACTATCCTGAGTGAGGTAACCCAGACCCAAAAATATGAACATGGGATGTACTCACTCATAATTGGTTTCTAGAAATAAATAAAGGTCAGTGAGTCTATAATTTGATATCCTAAAGAAACTAAATAGGAAGGTGAACCCAAAGAAAAACATATAGCTATCCTCCTGGTTATGGGAAGTAGACTAGATTGCCTAGCAAAAAACTGGGATCTTGGGGGTGTGGTGGGAGGTGGGGGAAGGGGAGAAGGGGAGAGAAATGTGAGAAGGGGAGGGTGGGGGGAACTTGGGGAAACGGGATGATTGGGATAAAGGAAGGTTGGTTAGGGGAGCAGAGACGCACACATCTTAATTAAGGGAGCCATCTTAGGATTGGCAAGAGACTTGGATCTAGAGGGGCTCCCAGGTGCCCAGGACGATGTCCCCAGTTAGTTCCTGGGGCAGCTGAGGATAGGGAACCTGAAATGACCCTATCCTATAGCCATACTGATGAATATCTTGCATATCACCATAGAAACTTCATCTGGCGATGGATGGAGATAGAGACAGAGACCCACACTGGAACACTTGACTGAGCTCCCAATGTCCCAATGAGGAGCAGAAGGAGAGAGAATATGAGCAAAGAAGTCAGGACCACAAGGGGTGCGCCCACCCGTGGAGACAGTGGGGCTGATTCTTTGGGAGCTCACCAAGGCCAGCTGGACTGTGACTGAAAAAGCATGGGATAAAACCGGACTCTCTAAATTTGGCGGACAATAAGGGCTGCTGAGAAGCCAAGGACCAGGGCACCGGGTTTTGATCCTGCTTCATGTTCTGGCTTTGTGTGAGCCTACCCAGTTTGGATGTTCACCTTCCTAGACCAGGATGAGGGGGGAGGACTTTGGACTTTCCACAGGGCAGGGAACCCTGACTGCTCTTCAGGCTGGAAAGGGAGGGGGAGGAGTGGGGGAGGGGAGGAGGAGAGGGAGGAGTGGGAGGGAAATGGGAGGCAGGGAGGAGGCTGGAAATTTCTTTTTTTCCAATAAAAAAAAGAATAAAATTTAAGAGAAAAAAAAAAAAAAGGAAAGGCAACCCACTGACTGGGAGAAAATCTTCACCAACCCCGCAACTGACAAAGGTCTGATCTCCAAAATATATAAAGAACTCAAGAAACTAGACCGTAAAAGGCTAATCAACCCAATTATAAAATGGGGCACTGAGCTGAACAGAGATCTCAACAGAAGAAGTTCAAATGGCCAAAAGACACCTAAAGTCATGCTCAACTTCCTTAGCGATCAGGGAGATGCAAATCAAGACAACTTTAAGATACCATCTTACACCTGTCAGAATGGCTATAATCAAAAACACCAATGATAACCTTTGCTGGAGAGGTTGTGGAGAAAGGGGTACACTCATCCATTGCTGGTGGGAATGCAAACTTGTGCAACCACTCTGGAAAGCAGTGTGGAGGTTTCTCAGGAAATTCGGGATCAACCTAACCATGGACCCAGCAATACCACTCTTGGGAATATACCCAAGAGAGGCCGTATCATACAACAGAAGTATATGCTCTACTATGTTCATAGCAGCATTGTTCGTAATAGCCAGAACCTGGAAACAACCTAGATGCCCTTCAATTGAAGAATGGATGAAGAAAGTATGGGATATATACATATTAGAATACTACTCAGCAGTAAAAAACAAGGACTTCTTGAAGTTTGCAGGCAAATGGATGGAAATTGAAAACACTATCCTGAGTGAAGTAAGCCAGACCCAAAAAGAGGAACATGGGATGTACTCACCCATATTTGGTTTCTACTCATAAATAGAGGACATTGAGCCTATAATTCGGGTTCTTAGAGAAGCTAAATAAGAAGGAGAACCCAAAGAAAAACATATAGGCATCCTCCTGAATATTAACCTTCATCAGGCGATGAATGGAGACAGAAACAGAGACTCACATTGGAGCACCGGACTGAAATCTCAAGGTCCGAATCAGGACCAGAAGGAGAGAGAACACGAGCAAGGAACTCAGGACCGCGAGGGGTGCACCCACACACTGAGACAAAGGGGATGTTCTGTCGGGAACTCACCAAGGCCAGCTGGCCTGGGTCTGAAAAAGCCTGGGTTAAAACCGGTCTCGCTGAACATAGCGGATAATGAGGACTACTGAGACCTCAAGAACAGTGGCAATGGGTTTTTGATCCTACTGCACCTATAGCTTTGTGGGAGCCTAGGCAGTTTGGATGCTCACCTTACTAGACCTGGATAGAGGTGGGTGGTCCTTGGACTTCCCACAGGGCAGGGAACCCTGATTGCTCTTTGGGCTGTTGAGGGAGGGAGATTTGATTGGGAGAGGGGGAGGGAAGGGGTGGTGGCGGTGGGGAGGAGACAGAAATCTTTAATAAATAAATAAATAAATAAATAAAAAGAAAAATGAATAGCTTAAAAAAGAATCAAATGCAGGTTTTCAAATAAACAGCATGTCACATTAAAAAAAAAGAATAAAAGATAAACTTAAGGCAAAAAAATTCCCCAATGTTGACACACCAAAGAAACATTAAAGCAAAATAAAATTGAAAAAAAGAATTAAATCTTGCTGAATATTTGCTACTGCAGGACATGGAACTTTTCCATATTTTTCCGGATTTAATGAACATTTTCTTTCGCTGTTGTCGATGCTGAGAACCCTACTTTGATTTAATACACAATATAAAATGGCAGATGCATGTTGAGGACCATTGCAAAAATAGAAGGAAATTCTGTCTTAATTCCAAGACAAGAATTATTGAAAGAATTTTTTTATAGCGAGTGTTTTGCCTGCATGTGTGTCAGTGTATGACATGTGTATGAACAGTCCATATGTATATGAAGAGAACACAGAAGCCAGAAGAGTGTATTAGATTTCTTGGAACTGGAGGTACAGAGGGTTGTGAGCTGCCATGCAGGTGCTGGATTCCAATCTGGGTTCTTTGAAAGAGCAGCCAGTTCTCTTAACTGCTGAGCAGTCTCCCTAACCCCCGAAACAGCAACTTTTAAAACTAAGCATTCTCACACAACGCATGATGTCAGGAGACAACACCGGGGAAGCTGGGCCAGAAGCAAGGATGTGTTATACAGTTGATTTTGAATTAATTTTTGGTGGTTGTGCTTTCATAAACATTTTGGTTGTTACCAAGATCTTCACAAGCCTCACACGGAGTTGTGTGACCTGTCGGATTATAATCCACAGAAAAATGGGAGCCATCAGTAGAAACCACCTAGATCTTCTCTAAGCCCCTGTCTTCATTCACGATGCTTTGCTGCTGGTACCTGGGGAAGTCATGGCCGGTGCCACCAATATGTCCCACATCCCTTCTTGTGTTAACATTTACACATACCTAGGACTTTTCTATCTTCAAAATATTTAAATCCAAGAAACAATCTCCCACCCCCACCACAGCCTGACTCCCCATCTTCCTATTCAGTCACCTTCTGGGAAGGTCTGGCTAGGGTTTGCAGCTTCTACTTCCTCCTTTTGTCAGACTTCAGGTCTCTCCAGACTCCCTGCCCTCTCTGTTTTCATCAGACTGGGCTGCTGGGCCCACAGAGGGACAGCACACCCTAATCCTGGGTGGCAAAGCCTCTAACTGTCTCACACATCCACTCATTGCATGTTGAGGATGCACAGTTCCCAGCTCTTCTCACCCCCTGTCCCAGTCAGCCCTCTTCACTCCTGCTCTAGGATCCAGTCTCTTGCCCCACTCCAGGCTGAACTTTTCATATCCTTCAGCAAATGCTGCCTTCAGTGGCAGCTTAGAGCCCACGGTTCCTCCAGGCCTCTCTGTAGTGTGCAGGTCAGCAGCCTTCTTTCTCCTGAGTCCACTCCAGCACCATGCAGCAGCCCTAGTGATTCTGTGCATGTGAGTCACCACCCAGAGTCTCCCCTCCCCCATCCTCTAAGGTCCTTTCTCAATAGTCCTTAGGCTTCAGGTGCCATGTCACCTGCCCATAAGCTCTTCTTTCCTTCCCTTAATTAGGCTGGGAGCCCCTGCTCTACTGCTCCAGCAACACCCGTTTACTGTCTTCTCTCCTGTGTCCCCACATCTGTGTCCCTCCCTTGTACACCCAGAAAGCATTGGTTGGTGTCTAACACACATTCCTCAAAACTGGGAGTTTTTAGACACAGTGTTCACGAATGAGAAAATAGAATTCAGAAGCAGGAAAAAAGCAGATCAAATTCTGACGGGTGGTCCCCAAGTGAGCAGGGAGCATCCTGAGAGGATCATTTGTGAGCCCCTTTTCTTCGGTCATACAATGTGGATTTCAGGTATACTGAAGTTATCCTAGGGGTGGAGCAAAGCTCAGCTGTGGCTGGGGTGAAGTGCAGGCTGAGCCCAGCTAGAGAGATACTAAGCAAAGTGCACTGGAGACCAGAGTCCATGGGACTGCCAGCTCCCTGGGATTGACTCACTTCTGTTGAGGGAGGGAGAAGAAAGAGGGGACTGGGTGTGCCCAGGGTCCTTGGGTGTGTGTGTGGGAGAGGGGTGGGGTTTACACTATTCCAATCCAGGGACAGCTAGGTGAAACAGAAAGCAAAAGAGAAGTTAACTCAAAGTGAACTCTGAGCTGCTTTGGGTGACTGGGCAGTCGAGGTTTCGCAGGCCTGCCAGGATGGCAGCGTCTGGACCCTTCCCGCTGCTGGTGGAGGGGTCTTGGGGCCCCGACCCCCCGAAGACCTTAATCAACAAGTTGCAAACATACTTTCAGAGCCGGAAGAAGTCAGGCGGAGGGGAGTGTGAGGTCGTCTTGCAGCCTGGGAGCCCTGCCAGCTTTCTGGTGCTCTTCTCTCCAGAGGACGGTGAGGGTCATAAAGGTCACACCCTGCAGGGTTTGGAGCCATGGATGGGCTACAGCTTCATGGGAGCAGGAGGTCCTGGGGGCCAAATCTGGGTGGCAAGCACAGTCTGAAGTGGTGGTTGTTCCCCTTTCTCTTCCATGAGTTTCCTGGCTATTGTGAGCTCTCTCTCTCTCTCTCTCTCTCTCTCTCTCTCTCTCTCTCTCTCTCTCTCTCTCTCTCTCTGTCTCTCTCCCTCCCTCCCTCCCCCTCCTTCCTTCCTTCTTTCTTTAATTTTCCCGTTTTTATTATTCAAGTGGTACAGTTAAATTAAGAATCTTGAGGGAATTGTGGATCATCCAGCACCACGGGGTTCTAGCTAGGGAGGGGTGTCTCTGGGAGGTAAGCTTGAGGAGGGAAAAGCCCAGGAGCTCTGGTGGCACAGCCTGGACAAAGTTCCTGCTTTGTCCTTCTGCCCGAGGGTGGCCTCAGGTGGCTGTGATCTTTGAGCCTGGGTGAGGTTGGAAGTGGGGTGGCGGTGGGGTTCCCCCATCTCTGAGAGGCTCCAGAACAGTTGAGCAGTTGAATGTTCCCCACTCCTGTCTGCAATCTGCAAGGGAGGCCCAGCCTTGTTTGCTTGATCTGGTGGGTGATTGGACCTGTGGCTTCTGGAAGGCCACCATTAGTTCCCACCTAAAAGATTTTGTAGACCAGGGTCATCCTCAGAATGCAGACAATTCCTCCTTCTCCTTGAGTTTGGAGAAACATTTGGGGTAGAGGAGGGGCAAAGAGGCCTAGGAAGCCAGGCTGTAGGCAAGATAACAGCCCAACAGGGATCCAAGAAGAAAAAAGTAGAGAGAGACTGGTGTAGGGGCTGTAGACACAGGTTTTCAGAAAGCCTGGGTGAGAACCTTATTGTCCTAGGTTGGATTTCACCAGGGTGCGCTCCACGGAGAGCTGACAGCAGAACCTGTTTTCTCATTATCTCTTTCCCTAGAGCAGTGGTTCTTGACCTTCCTACTGCTACAACCCTATAATACATGCTGTGGTGACCCTGTCCTAAGATTATTTTTGTTGCTACTTCATAGCTGTTATGCTGCTACTGCTATGAAGTGTAATGTAAATATCTCTGCTTCTGATGGTCTTAGGCTACCTCTGAGAAATGACCTTTGACCCTCATAGGGGTTGTGACCCACAGGTTGAGAACCTCCCTCAGAGGGTTAGAGGGTTCCCAGTTTGATCCCAGCTGTCATTACCCCAGTAGACACAACCCTTACAGAGTGCGTTCTTCTCTTGAGTTGTCTCCAAATGTTAGTCTTAGGGGTACAGACTACCGCATCCTGATCACAGGGAGGGCAGGAGAACTAGACCCAGACCCAGCTCTATTCTAGACACTTTAGTACAGAGAGTGTGGGTGGGTGGGGGAAGCATTGCCACCAGCCCTCTGAGGTGACTGGGGCGTGCTGAAGTCTGAAAAATCTCTGTTGTTTATTGAGAGCCTCAAACCAGCAAAATGGAGATCTATAGATACTGGTAGTTTAGTGACATACACAGCAGGGGGAAGTATGGTTGTGAGGGTGCAGTCCCAGCTGTAGCCTTCCCAGCAGGCCCTGGGCAGCTGAGGTGAAGGCTGGGCTCTCACCCCAGCTCAGCTTTCTCCCTCAGGGGCTCCCAGTGCACAGCCCCCTCTTCTCCCAGGTTGCTCAGCTGATTGCTCTCATTCACTCCTAACCCAGATGACTCAGAACATTAAACTGGAACATTGTTGCAGGCCAGTCTTTGAGGTGACTAGAACTTCTATTCACTTTCGTTTTCCTATTTGAGGCCCCACTTCCTCCTCAGCAAGGCAGCTGGAATTTCCCTAGGGCAGCAGCTTTCCTTTCCTGTAGAGGCCCCTCCCTCCTTCACAGAAACACCCTGAGCAGGCATGAATTCATGTAAACCTACACCAGCTGGGCAGTGCTACTGAGCCTACCAGTGCAGTAGTGTATACCGGTACCAACAGGGAGGTCTCACCTTTGTAGGTCAACTGGGTTTGTGTACTGTTGAGTGGTAGGTCTTTTTTTCCTTAGGACACTGAGCTATACTCTCAGACCCAAACTCAAATCCCTGTAACCCCGTTTCAGGTGGATACACTTTATTATATGTTCTAGTCTTAAGTGGGCTCCTGTTTATTAAGTGAGGGCCTAGGTATTATTGAAGTAAGGGAACTCATATTCTTCAAAAAAAAAAAAAAAGCTTTGACAGGTCAGTGGTGGGGCACACCTTTAATCCCAGCACTAGCGAAGCAGAGGCACACAGATCTCTATGGGTTTAAAGTCAGCCTGGTCTACAAAGCAAATACCAGGACAGCTAGAACTGTTACACAGAGAAACCCTGTCTCTGAAAACGATACATGCATACATAATTATATGTCTATATAACACACACATGCAGTGCTTGCAGAGGTCAAAAAATGGCATCAGAGTCCCCTGGAATGCATACACCTAAGAAGAGACGGCCATGCTTGGATGTCTTGGATGGACTTTACCAAAGTCCAGGAAAGAGGATGAATGTAACACAGAGGTACAGGACATTCGGGAACAGGCTTCAGACTGTTCACACAGAGGTCATACTGAGGTCACACAGTCCTCAGTCCCCTCACCAGCCAGTACACCTTCTCTGGAAACTTCTGACTACTCATAAGGTAGAGTTAGAGTCCCATGTTCCTTCTCAGATGGATTCTAACGTCTGTATCTGGGTGGACATCTAAGTGAAGTCACTAGACCTACCGACTTCATGGTTGAGGTGGGAGAGCCATCATGTTTCCCTTTGTGACAAGCTCTGAGCTCATCAGACTAGCTGTCCATCAGAGAACAAGGGGACCCTGATGTTTTGCAGTGAACACCAGGACTCAGGTATCTTTCTCCTTGGCCATGCCCCTCCTGTTCCTTTTGTTTCTCTATGTTGGCCACGCCCCTTCCTGCTCCTTTCCTGTTCTCTATGATGCCCGTGCCCCTCCCTGTTCCTTTCTGCTTCTCCATGATCTGAGTAACACAGATTTTCCTCTTCTCTCTGGCTGCAGCTACTGATATCACAGTTGACAATCTCATAGTTCTTCATGTTGTTGACAGTGTTCCTAGAAAATATTTTTAATGGGAAACCTCTGCTCCAGAGTGTTTATTTCTTTATAGCCACTCAGATAGACTGTGGGTAAATTGCAAATCAAATGGCAAGTCTTTGGATTCTGTTGAGTTTCATTAAGTTAAGCTGTCTGGTGCTCTAATTCTGTTTTTGCAATATCTCCTCTATTGTTTTTTTTTCTCCTTTACTACCATATGTGGGTTGTTTATCATTTCAGGCTAATGGCTGGATTCCTGGTCATTCTGATGACCAACTGGGTCACCTCGGTATAGCACGGTTCTCACCCCATGTACACAGTTGTCCCTGTAATTATAAATATTCTCACCTTCAGTGCCCAAAGAATTCAGTACAGGTTCTGTACTACTAAACTCTATGTTTTTTCAATATAATGCACTGACTGGCTCAAAACAATTCCACCAACCTCAGTAGTCAATAAGAATACTTAGGCTGTGTAAGTAGGATTTGTGTAGCAGGATGCTAACGGGATTCACCAGAGTTCCCTTGTGTGATAACATATCCAAGATCCCCTTGAATAGAGGAAGGGTTTATCTGGCTCTACAATGTTGGAGATTTTGGTTAATAGTCAGTTGGGCTGCTGCTTTTGGGCCAATGGAACAAGGTAGTACACCACATTGGGAATTCTTCGCTCTGTAGTGATACAGAATGGAGAAAAGGGCTGGGTTCCCAGGATCATCCCTTCTCCAGGGGGAATCTGACTTCCTCTAGGCCTCACTTCTTAAAGCTTCCAGGACCTTCCATTAGACCATGAATTTGCAGCCCCTGTTTGTAATCTCAAGAACCTTGGGGAACACTCAATAACTAAGATAAACCAATGAATATTAAAAAGTAATCTGGGCGTGGCAGCACATGCTTTGACCCCAGCACGTGAGAAACAGAGGCAGGCAGGTCTCTGTTAGTTTGAGTCCAGCATGGTCTACAGAGCAAGTTCTAGGCCAACCAGGGCTGCATAGTAAGTCCTTGTCTTATAAATAACATAAACAAATAAACAACACCACCCCAGTAAGTTTAGGGGCAGGGGAATGGCTCACAGGGTTAGGTAACTTGCTGTGTAAGTGTGAGGGCTGGAGTTTGAATCTCCAGCCCCTTTGTAAACAGCTGGGCATGGCTCCATGTGCCCAGTGTGGAGGGCAGAAATGGGCAGATCACAGAAAGCCTAACCAACAGCCAAACTTTAGGTTCAGTGTGAGACCCCATCTCCAGGCCAGAAGGCAGAGAGCAATGCAGGGAAATACCCAGTGTCCTGCTGTGGCCTCCACGAGACCAGGGGTGTGCACTCCTCCATATGCCCACAGGTCTACAACATGAATAATGCACACAAAGTGACATTCACATCCCTGTGCTGAGTTCTCCTTCTTCTACAAGGGGTTGCTGCTTGGGGAGACAAGCTGAGCTGCTGGCTCATAATGGTGAATTTGTAGAAATCATGGACTAATTATGTAAGTAAAGATTGCTTCCAATTTGGTTTAAAATATTTTTTTCTTTTTTTTAACGTTTCAGTTAGGCAGAATGTTCTGGAGAAAGAAAAATCATGAGTTAGTGTGGCCAGGAAAAGGGGACATTCAAGTTAACTGTCCGGTTGCCCAAAGACCCAGATGAAGCCTCAGTCTCTAAGGAGGCAGTTACAGATAAGGTAAGGACATGGGGTGTTATTCCAAGGTTCTTGGATTCTCTATGATGAATATGGTGTAGATGAGCTGGGTGAGGTGGCATCCACCTTTAATCCCTAGCACTCAGGAGGGAGAGGTAGGAGGATCTTTATGAGTTCAAGACTAGCCAGATCTAGATAGTGAGTCCAGACAATGAGACTGTGTCTCAAAAAGAAAAATGGTAGATAAGGGCCTAAGTCACAGTAGCCTGAGAATGGCAGCTTGGGACTATGGAGGGAGCAAGGACTGTAAACAATGGAGAAGCTGTCATTTTTGTTACTTTTGGAAGAGTCAAGACTGGGGGGCTCAATAGTAATATATTCGGGGGTATCAAAGTTGTATCCATTGGTCCTGGCATCTTTTATAACCAGAAGCCTGCTGTTCTGTTTCCATCATCTTGAGGCCAGCAGTGTACCCCTGTGTGCTATTCCCTCAGCTGTGAAGAAGATTGTCAGGGACCTCTCTGAAGCATGTGCGCCGTTTATACAGTAAACATGAACTAAGTGTCAAGTCAGGCAAACCTCTGACTAAGCTGCCTCATGGGAGTCTGTGTGTGTCTCATTTCAACAGTGATTATTGTGACCAGCAAGAAGACACACTGTGACATGTAGCTTTTGATCCATTCACTAGCCTAGTATTCAAATGTGTCATTATCATTTCAATTAATTTACATCTCCAGTCTGGCCCAAGAGGTATTTTATTTATATATGAAATGATTCACAGTCACTGGGTGGTAGAGGCACAAGTCTATAATCCCAGCACTGGGGACAAAAGGCAGTTGGATCTTTTTGAGTGTGAGGCCAGCCTGGACTACAGAGTGAGTTCTGAAACAACAAGAACAAATTACACAGAGAAACCCTGTCTCGAAAAAACAAAACAAAACAAAACCAACAAAAACCAATCAACCAAATAAACAGAAAGAAATGATTTTCTTATATTAATGCTGTCGTACTGTTTTGGTTTTAGGAATCGAAGACTAAAAAAGGTGCTGCAGAAAAAGGTAAGTCTCCACTAAGGCAACTCTAGTGTTCACCAGGCAGTTTGTGTTTATTAAACTAGTAGCTTGTGTTGTAGGAGGCTGCTCATTCATTGCCAGCTACAAAATAATCACTCAGAAACCATATTATTTGCCAATAGCTTAAGCATATTTCTAGCTAGCTGTTATATCCTAAACTAACCCATCTCTGTTAATCTGTGTATCGCCACATGGCTGTAGCTTACTGGATAAAGTTCTGGTGTGTCTGTCTCTGGCAGAGGCTACATGGCTTCTCCTGACTCTGCCTTCTACCTCCCAGCATTCAGTTTAGTTTCCCTCACCTAGCTCTGTTCTGCCCTGTTATAGGCCCAAAGCAGTTTATTTATTCATTAACCAATAAAAGTAATACATAGACAGAATGACTTTCCACACCATTTCCCCTTTCTGTTTAAATAAAAAGGATGGTTTTAACTTTAACATAGTAAAATTACATATAACAAGACAGGTACTAAGCAAGAACTACAATTACAACATTTACATCTACTTTATCTCTTATCATAACTGAAGAAAAGTATAACTATAACTATCTATTCTTCAACTCTATCAAAGACTCCAGAAGGCTTATAATATTACCTAAGTAAACAGGAAGTGCAGTGTGAGCGACTTCCAAAACTCTAGAACTAACAGAAACATCTTGCTGTGTGTACAGTCACCCAAAGTTCTTCTGCATCATTGGAGCATCTATCTTCAGCCTACAGGCCCATAGTATCTTGCAGACTTTTCCATGAAGCAGGAAATTTCAGACAGTTCTGCCTATATTGGCAGTTTGTCAGTTACTTTTTTCTGTGTCCTGCAGAATGGCTGGCATTCTTTTATGAAGCAGGAACCCCTTTAGGCAAGTTTATCAGTCCTTTCTCTGTGGGTCCTACATCTCCAGTTCATATAACATCAAGCAGTCTAGGGAAGAGCAGTTTTTTTGCCCAAATGGCTAACAAAACTCCATGAGGAGCCTCTTTGATGCTCGTCTTCCTCTTGAAGTAATTGGTGCTGTCAGGAACAGATGTGTCTCATTGTCATGAAAAGTCCCTAAATTTTAAAAGTATTTTAAATGCCATATTCTGAAGGGCTCTGCAAGATTTGAAGAATATCTAGAAACCTAACTAACATGAATACAAACTTGACTATTATAGATGATTATCTATTAGCCTATATTTCTTAATTATACATTGCATTTTTAAATGAGCTACACAAACACAATACCTTAATCAAGAGAAGAAATATATATAACAAAATTTACCTAAAATTTTTTATCACTAAACCATACCCCTTAGTATGTAAACAAACATTTTTAAACATTATTTGGGAATTTGGGCATTGTTCTCTCCAAACTGCTTCCTGATTTTTGTTGGGCAAAGTATTTTGGGGGTGTTCACAGCAATCTTTCAGGGGGTCTTGGTCCATCAGACCACATTAGTCTGGAAGACATCCACAGGTCTCATCCTCTGTAGAAACAAAAGCAGAACCTCTTTTTTCAAAGCAACAAATCTTTAGATCAAATTGTGAAGTCAAGAAACATTTAAAGCACATATGTTGGTTTAGCTTAGCAGTCTGTACAATGAAATGTGTCTCTGTAATTAGCTCCTTCACAGTCAAAAAATAAAATGTAGCAAATAATATACATAATCCAGACTCTATGTGTATTTCCTTCTTTATGTGGCTTATTTTTCTTGCTGTATTACTTTTTCTACAAGTTAAATATTTTACTATCTTTACTCCTTTAATCTATGACAGTCTGTACTCTTATATTTCATTTATTGTCTCTTTACACCTTTTGCTCCCTCCCAAGCCTATATATTTTTAAAACACACTGTGTCTCATTTAGAGGTCTTTTGTGTCTGAATCTGTCCTATTGTGTATCTGTAATCCTTTTCTGTACAGGAGTGCTTCGTAAAATGCTAAGCAGCAGCATGACTTGGACTAAGGCTGCTTTGCCTTTTGGCTCTGCCCAGTCCATCATGGTGGAAGTGTATTCACCACCTCTATGAACTGTGCTCACTGTACCAGTTCCAGGTATAAAAGCTAGTCTATGTGATGCCATTAAGCAGTTTGTAACATGCTGCTCACAAAACCCAAAGGAGCCTCCAGCTCTTTGGGCTCCCTTCAGAGAAATGGGACCAGCTTTTTTTTGGTGTTGGTAGATGTCTACAGCTGAGGGGAGGAGAGGAAGGTCTGGGAAGTGGTGATAGACACTTGTGTTTTGGTGGCCACAGGACTTGTAGTGGATGCTTGCTGTGGCCTCTCTGGGTAGCAGTGCTCTGTGAGCACTGGGTATATCTTAGATGGACCCTACCTTCTGAGCACAAGCCTCATCTACTACAGGAAACAGCCAGCACTGGGACTGGGGTGGAGTTTCCTGTTTCCTGGTGGGTGGGCAGGGCCATGTCCTGCCCAGAGTTAAAATGAAGGAGCAGCTAATAATACCTGTGTAAAGGGCACCAAATGAAGAACCATACTGGATAAGGTGAGCAAGAGCAACCAAGAGATGCAGACACCCAAATCTTAGGGAAACAAATTTTTTACCTGCAGCACTCTGCCTTCTGGCCTGGAGATGGGGTCTCTCACTGAACCTAGGTTTGCCCCTTTGCCTAGACGTGCTGTCCAGGGAGCTCTGTGGATCCAGCCATTTCTGCTCTCCACACTGGGCACATGTAGCCATGACCAGCTCTTTACAAGGGGGCTGGAGATTCAAGCTCCAGCCTTCACACTTACACAGCATGCTGTCTAACCCAGCCAGTCATTCCTCACTGATGCTGTTAAAGTGTAATCATTAAACTCTTACTTTGTTCAGCACAAGTATGTACATAGCTTCCTATACCTTTGCTCCTCCGAGGAGGCCAACAGTAGTTCTCTAATGCAGTGGCCACCTGATGAGCCTCAGCTGTCTGCCATGTGCCGCAGCACAGAGATGAAGACTATATCCTGCCTATAGAAGCTTGGTTCTGTAATCACAGTCAAGTACTTGAAAGACATATACGAGGGAGGATTCCCCTTCCTCAGAAAGACAGAGCAGAAAAAGTAAATGAAATTGAATTAGTGATGACAACAACAACAAAGTAAAAGAAACCAATGCTACTTTTTGTTTATAATTTACTCACAACAAGAGCAACAAAAACTCATGATATTACATTTTAGAATTTTGTTTTTCTTTGTTTTTGAACTTCCTCTGTAGACCAGGCTGGCCTTGAACTCACAGAGATCTATTGACTAAGGTTTTTGCCCCACATGGTTCCACAGCTGTTCAGTCCCAAGGAAGCATACAGAAATTATAAACAGGTTGACCTATTAGCTCAGGTTTCTTATAAACTCTTAAATCCTACATTAACCCATAATTATTGTCTTTGTTAACCACATGGCTTGGTATTTTTCATCAGCGAGGCATTCTCATCTTGCTTCCTCTGCGTCTGGGTGACGACTGTAGACTCAGTTTTTCGTATTCCCAGGATTTTCCTGTTCTGGTTGCCCCTGCTATACTTCCTCCCTGGTCACTCCACCTATACGTCCTGCATGGCTACTGGCCAATCAGTGTTTTATTAAAGCAACAAATCTTTACAGAGTAGAAGACAATTGTCTCACAGCAGAGATCTGCCTGCCTCAGCCTCCTAAATGCTAGGACTAAAGGTGCACACTACCATGCCTGGCTACATTTTAATTTTTAATTCACTAAAGCAAAAGATCCACTACCTAATGTTTCCTTTTAGCAGAGTTAGCCAAGATATCGGAAAGGGAGGAAGATTGTCTCAGGATAATTTACTTAATAGAACCATGATTTAATACTCTACACCTGCCATTGTCATTTCTGATTTCTTCAGATGATTTGGATACAACACATTCTCCCAGCAACAGAACGGAAGATGTCCTAAAAGAATGTGAAACTGTTTCCTCCATGGTGGCATTTGAAAACCTGCCTGAGAACGTGACTGACATGGTGCTGACCTTCCTAGTAGAGAATATAAGCGGCTTCCCCAGTGACGACTTTAAGGTGGAAGTGATCCGAGATTTTGGCATTGCCGTGGTTACCTTTCAGAAGCCTATAGGTGAGCCCCAGGGAGGCCCTGCATCCCCAGTCTTCTGTCCACCACACCCCAGGGTTTGGGACATCTCTGAGTATGTGACACTTTGTTGTATTGTGTAAACAAGGCCTCTAAGTCAATACAGGTGGCTTTCCCCTCAGATTTTGGAAAGATGAAAAAATTCATTTTGATATCCAATTTGGGTCTGTTTAATAGACTGCCCTTTATTATATGTTTGCTTGAGTGGGTGGGGTGGGATGGGGTGGGGTGAGAAATAGAAAGTCCCAGGTGATTCTAAGTGGAGGACTTGAAACTCTTCCTCTACTTCCCCAGGAGGAGTGTCACCATGCCACACTTCTGTAAGGCAATGATGCCAACAGACTTACCCTCAGTGCTCAGTGTCAGGCACCTGCCAATCTCTGCATGTGTTAATTTATTCCTTCCTTTCAACAATCCTGTGACAGGGCTCGATGTTGCTGAGAGACTGAGCCCGGGCAGCCAACTTCCACTCCCCCTTTTTCCTATTACTTCTCATGATGTAACCCTTTCATGGTCACACATGTGGGAGAGAGCCCACTTAATGTAGAAAATGAGTACCCCAGCCAGCAAGATGGCAGAATGGGCAAAGGCACTGCCCCCAAGTCTGACAGCCTGAGTTTGATCCCTGAGACTCATACAAGTTGCCCTCTGACCTCCAGTTGCATGCACACACATGCACTGACATGTGCACACACATAAACATGGAAAAGAAAATGACTTCTCTCTTAGGTCATTGTCATAAGCAAGACCCAGCTCCACCTAAAACAGAAAATTTTCAAGTCTAAGCCCCATGTCCCATGGGCACAGCAGTGGAGAATCAGTCAAGTTCACAGGTGGTGTGGTCAGAATTCTGATCCTGTCACTTAACTAGTTGTATGAAGGTGACCAAGTTATTATTTTCTCTGGTCCTCATCCATTCATTCATAAAATAGGGATGATCATACTTAAGTAAATTCCTGTGAAGATTAAGTGAGATAGTTCCTCAGGCATAGTAAGGATCTGTTAAAGGACACTTATTTCAAGTTTAATATTATTTATTATAAAGGGACATCCAAAGATTTGTTTATTTTGTATGTACATGCCTGCATCTATCTGTGTACCACATGCATGCAGTGCCTGAAGCAGCCAGTAGACGGCATTGGATTCCATGGAACTGGAGTTACAGATGGTCCTGGGCTTCCAAGTGGATGCTGGGAACTGAATCACAGTCCTCTGCAAAGGCTGCAAGGGCTGTTAACCTCTGAGCCATCTCTCCAGACCCATAAAGGGAAATTTAAATTGAAATAATCTTGCATCTGTTCACTGATCAACAATCTTGAGTGCATTTTGTGTTAGTTTCTGTTACTGTAATAAACACCTGAGGACATCAGCCTCCAAAAAGAGAGGTTTATGCCAGATCACAGTTGGGGTGGCTTCAGTTCATGGTCGGTTAGCCCTGCTGCCCTGGGGCTTATGTTGAAGCAGTCTGAATGGTGGCAGCATAGAGGAGAGAGAGAGACAGAGAAAGACAAAGACAGATAGACAGACAGAGACACAGAGAGATACAAACCAACAGAGAGAGAGAGAGAGAGAGAGAGAGAGAGAGAGAGAGAGAGAGAGAGAGAGAGAGAGAGAGAGACCCATCAATGACTGGGACATTTCCCACAGGCCTCACTTGTTAAAGGATCCACTACTTCCCATAGCACCTAGTTGAGGACTAAGACTTTAATACGTGTGCCTCAGGGACAGTTTCCTTCTAAACTATGGCCACTGTTATGGGCCAGGTACTGGTTTAGGGGTTGTGGCACAAAGGTGGCTAAAGCATAGCTCCCCTCTAGAGGAACTCAGGCTGGGAGGAGGAGGGAGATATGTATGTCAATGAATAATGGAGGCAAAAGAGAGTCTGTCTCCCAGGTGTGTAACCTGAGAGGGGTGGAGACAGGACCATGCATAGTTGTCCCCACCTGAGTGTGTCCTCCAGCAGGGTCACCTGACCATCTCCACAGGACACCACGCTTGTTCATGCCGACCCTGCTCCCTCCTCTTATCTGTTTGTCAACCCTCCCCTCTTTTAGTGCTCAAATTAGAGACCATATATAGTCCTATACACTCTGAGTACCCCTGCTTTAGTGTTCAAATTAGAGACATATATAGTCCTGTACACTCTGAGTCTCCGTCCCCGTTTCATCTGGTCCTGATTGGAGTCCAAAAGGCAATTCAACTGTGCTCAGTACCCATATCTTCCCAGTGATACACAAACAAAAGGCAATTCAACTGTGCTCAGTACCCATATCTTCCCAGTGATACACAAACAAAAGGCAATTCAACTGTGCTCAGTACCCATATCTTCCCGGTGATACACAAACAAAAGGCAATTCAACTGTGCTCAGTACCCATATCTTCCCAGTGATACACAAGCAAGGACTTTCTCAGATCCCAGCACAATGATTGGCACATGACAGACCCACCATCCAATCTGTTAATTTAAAGAGATAGTTAGGATGAGTCCTGAAGATAAATAGATCAACTGAAAAAAATAGAGGAGGTAGGGCTGTAGACATAGCCCTGTTTTGTTAGCATGGTTCAATTTAATTCTCAACATCACAATAAAACAAAAATACCTCTGTATCCCATGTTGAGAAGAACATCTCACACATGGGCCCTGCTGACAGGGGCACTGCAGACACGGGCGCTGCAGACACGGATGCTGCAGACACTGGCGCTGCAGATACGGGCATTGCAGACATGGGCATGCAGACACAGTACAAGGACAAAAGGAATGTCAAAAACATGACTAGTTGGTTTTTGTCGTTGTTGGCTTTTTTTTTTTTTTTGGTTTTGACTTTGTTTTTTTTGAGACAGGGTTTCTTTGTGCATCTTTAGCTGTCCTGGAACTAGCTCTGTAGACCAGGCTGGTCTCAAACTCACAGAGATCCGCTTGTTTCTGTCTCCCAAGTGCTGGCATTAAAGGCAGGCAGCACCACCACCAGATTCATGACTATTCATGGCAACATGAAAATAAAACTGAAAGTGCTACTTGGATGTGTGTTTGGAATCAGTAGCCTGGCTGTGGATGTGAGTTCCTACCTGCTGGCAGAGTAGGCATCAAGGGTCTTGAGAAAATGGGGAGAGGGGTGGCAACTCAGGAGGGTTGGCCATGGCCAAAGGGCAGCTCAGAAGCAGAAAATACAGCAACTGACTAATTCTCCCTTCTGGGTTTTAGCAAAGACATTTCTTTCATACCATGTAGAAATGTCACCAAAATTTTCTCTTTTTTTCTTTTCTTTTTTTTTTTTTTGTTTGTAGATACCAAAAAATTTATTAGTGATTGTATCGGTCACCATTCAAACCGACAGCTGCAGCTTGCCCCGAGACTTCTGGAAACAACAAATGTAGTTAGGGTGGAAAACCTGCCTCCTGGGGTAGATGACTACCAGCTGCAGCTCTACTTTGAAAACCCTTTCAACGGGGGCGGAAGAGTCACTCAGGTTGAGTGTTTCCCAGAAGAGAGCTCGGCGCTGGTTGAGTTTTCAGACAGCAAAGGTAATGTGTCTTGGCCTGCTAAACCGGGCATGACCTGGATGGTTGGCCATTTCAGCCATTCCTTAATGGGTCAGAAATGGCACCAGTCTCTCATTCATCTGGATTTGGAGCAGAACAAGGGCAGCAAGGCAGGCTCTGGAGAAGCAGCACAAGCTCATGAGAGACAGGGAGAGTCTCTGACGAGTCCAGCCTGTGACTGAAGGTCGCCATTCTAGGAACGTTGACAGGCCATACTCACAGTCATAGATCTGTGTTTTATGTCCCTGCATTGATTCTCTAATCAACAGGTTTAGGGAGAGATGGACTCAGAAGCGTGTAGAGTTCTAGAAAGCATTCCTGTTCCCCCTGTGCTGTCCCTGTGCTAAGATGGGATAATGGAGATTTCTCATATCCTCAGGAGGAGATTGAAATCCTGTTGTTGATGACATCATCAGTGGTTCTTGAGTCAGACAGACTTGAGTTACAATCCTGACTGGTGGTCACTGGCATGGTGACCTTCGTGAGCCCTCAAACCCTTTGTTTTCTCATCTGTAGAGGTAGTGTTGGAGTTACCTCAGTGGATGCTCTAGGAGGAAAGGAAACAGTCCCTCAGCAGTGCTTGGCCTAAGGGGTGCTGAGTCTGAGCTGGAGGTCACTCAGGCTGTCCACCCCATCTGGAGCCCTGTGGGAGGCTGGGCCTCTGAAGGTCACATTCCTTCCCTCAGGCCTGATACCTGCCCTAGGACTGAGTCCTTCACCAGGGTATTGTGTTTTAGCATCCTTCTGCCATGGGTGCCATTAAATCCAAGTTGTTATGGGATTGATTCTAATTTCCATGCTGATACTAGTTACACGTGCCAACAGCTAAAACAAAGTGAGGTGAGTCCTGGAGAAAGAGAGGGAGAAAGTGAGCATTCAGTCAGGGTGGGCTGTGGTGGCTGTCCTGGTACACATGGTGACCGGGAGATATAATGGGGAAGGCCTTACTAAATTGTGACCTCTGGGGCTGGACTCTCCAATGACTGTGAGGATGATTTTGATTTGCTATAGAGGCAAGACCATGGGATCTGGTTTGGCTCACACTGGCAATTAGCTCAGATACTTGCCTGGGTTTATAGAACCCTGACTTTCCCCAGCCTCGGCTTTCTCACTTCTATCTATGAATGTAATAGAATCTCTACCTGAGAAGGCCACTGTCAAGAGAAAACACTGGAAATTCATGTAAAGCCCTTGGGAAATTGACACAGAGCTCTGGTACAACTCTCTTCTCCTGAGAAATGAAGTTAGCTATGGAAGTTAAACTCTGGGACTATACAGGCAGGGACAGAATGCAGAGTGACCCACCTGGAGGATTTAAAACTACTCCTTATTCTCCTCCTCCTCCTCCTCCTCCTCCTTCTCTTCCTCCTTCTTCTTCTCCTCCTCCTCCTTCTCCTCCTCCTTCTTTTTCTTCCTCCTCCTTCTCCTCCTCCTCCTTTTCCTCCTTCTTTTTCTTCTATTTTTCTGCCCTGGAACTAACTCTTATAGAACAGGCTGGCCTGGAAATCACAGATCTCTACCTGCCTTTGCCTCCCGAGTGCTGGGATTTAGGCATGCACTACCACTGCCTGGGAAAAAATTTTTTTTAAAAAATTACTTATTCATTTTTTATTGTATATGCATTGTTGTCTTGTCTGCATGTACATCTGTGTGAGGGTGTTGAATCTCCTGGAATAGGAGTTACAGACCGTTGTGAGCTGCTTTGTGGGTGCTGGCAATTGAACCCGGGTCTTTCAGAAGAGTGGCCTAGTGCTCTTAGCTGATGTGCCATCTCTCCAGCCCTTAAACCATTCCCTTCTGTTGGTACAAACACCAACCCCATGCTTGTGTCCAAATTAGTGTCTGTTTCTTATTGTGCCACATACATCAGTGACATCAGAAAAACAATAGACTCAGCATGATTTCAGTGTAGAGCGATTTGGGTATGAAGTCATCGTAGCCCTAAATGGAGCCTGTCTTCTTGTGGTTGGCATTAGTCTACAGCTGAGCACGGGAGAATGGCACCTTTGAGTTCTACAAACAGCAGAGACTTTTGCCCTCTAGAAAAGTTTTTGTTGTTGTTGTTGTTTTGTGTCTTTGGAAATGCATGACATTAAGATTATTGTTATTTATTTATGTATTTGTTTGTTTGTCTGTTTATTTTGTATCTAAAGTGTTAGACACCATTCTGGCCAAGAAGCACAGTTTCAACAGGATGCCACTGTCTGTCTTCCCCTACTATCCTTCTCTGGGCACAGCCTTGTATGGCGAGGAGAAGCCGCTGATCAAGCTTCCAGCATCTTTCCAAGAGTCACTGGACCTTCCTTTGTGGAAGTTCTTTCAAAAAAATAACCATCTGATTGAGGAGATAAATGACAAAATGAGACGCTGTCACTGTGAGCTAACATGGTCTGACATCAACGGCACAGTGACCGTCAGACCTGCTGCCACCTTAGTCAGTCACAGACCAAGCATCAAGACCTGGCAGAGAGACACCTCCGAGGTGTTGTCTGGCATCAAGGCTAAGTATGAAGTTAAGGTGTTTGAAGTGTATCCGCCAGTGTGGAACATCATACAGCATGAGGTAGGAGATGACAGGGTTCTGATTGAGTTTGATAAGGAGAGTCTCACCTTAGCCGGAAAATCAGAAGATGTCCAAGACATCGGCCAGAAAATCAAGGAGTTAATAGACAGCACCACGGAAAAGGTCCGAAAGGAGGAGCAGAGTCTAAAGGAGAAAGTGTCCATTTCTCCCGGGAAACACTTTCTTTTGGAACACAGTGGTTTCCTGGATGATCTAAGGAAAAAGAACCCAGAGATGGAGATTCATTACGATGCTGCCACTCAGCACCTATGGTTTAAGGGATTCCGTGCAGATGTATATAAAGTAAAGTGTGACATCCAGGAAAAGGTGTATTCCATGCCTCAGAAAGACATCCCGATTCCTTCTGAAGTCTTCATGTTTCTGCAGCAAGTAGACAGTCAGGAATTCTCCAAGACTCTTTTTGAAGCACAGAAAATTCTTGCCACGTATGAACTGAATGGTACAGCTCTTCTCTTGACGACCTGTTCTTTTAGAGCCCTGGCAGAAGCAGAGAAGAAAATGCTAGATGCTTTGAGTTATAAAATCATTGAAGTTGAAGACAAGGAAGTTTTTAGAGGCAATGTGTGGAAAAAGAAAATTCACCATCTGCAAAAGAGACACCTCTCCACTGCAAGCATTAAGATAAAAGATGAATTAACTTCAGGAACCCCGGCTGAGGTCATCATTGCAGGCTGTGTGAAAGAAGTAAATGAAATCTATGACCAACTTTTTGAGTTCTTGGAAAACACCATGAAAATTGAAAGACTGGTTAAAATTGAATCGGTCTTGATTATTGAGTATTTAAGGGCAGACAGGAAGCTATTCTGGCCAAAGATAAAAAAGGCCAATGTGCAGGCACATTTTAAGCTGGAAGATGAACCAAAAGGCATTCTACTAACTGGACCCAAGAGTAAAGTTCTAGAGTGCATGGACATGGTCAGGCAAATTCGGGATTCAGTCTGCATTAAAAGGTTCCAGATTGATAAGCCTGGTGCTAGGCACTTCTTCCAGGACAAAGCATCCTATTACAAAAGCGAGATCAAAAGCCTGTATGGATGCATCATTGAGCTCCAGGAGGGAGCAGAGAAGGACAAAGGCAGCCTTAAAGAGCAGAAGTGCCTCTTACAGAAGGACATAGCCCCTGGAGTCATGCTGATTGTGCAGCAAGGAGACCTGGCTCGGTTTCCTGCCGATGTGGTTGTGAATGCAGCAAACGAGAATCTGAAACACAATAATGGTCTGGCCCTCGCTCTTTCAAATGCAGCTGGCCCTGAACTTCAAGCAGAATGTGACAAAATAGTGAGAAATGGTGGCGTGGTCAAAACTGGCAATGCCATTATCTCAAAACCAGGCAAGCTCCCTTGCCATCATGTCATCCACGCTGTAGGGCCTCGGTGGGACGAAAATAAGGCCCAGGAGTGTGTGAGCCTGTTAAAGAGAGCTGTGGAACGAAGTCTCTCCTTAGCTGAGGAGGTCAAGTGTCAGTCCATAGCCATGCCAGCTATCAGCTCTGGACTCTTTGGCTTTCCCTTAGACCTGTGTGTGGCCACCATTGTTTCTGCCATCAAAGACAACTTCCAACGCAAGCCAGACAGGCGCACCTTGAAAAAGATTTATCTGGTGGACATATCTGCAAAGGTTGCTGGGGCCTTTGCTGAAGCTGTAGAAACTACATATAAAGCCTCCCTCTCCCACACAGCTTCCCAATCCAGTTTAACAGCTTTAGAATTAGTGCCACCTGGGGAAACGCCACAGACACCACAGACACAGGACTATGTGCTGGTGTCCCCAGAAGGCCTGAAAATCCGGCTAGTGAAAGAAGGTGTGCAGAATGCCAAGGTGAGTGTCCCTGTCACCAACAATGTGCAGCTTTATTGAGGGTCAAAGGAAGACATTTTCCATAGATGCTGGGCTTTTTGCCAAATCACTTAGGAGTAGAGATCCATGTGTCTGTAAGGATCTAAAGGGCTCTGGGATAGGTCACTCCATCCCAGTATCTGTGTTCCATAGTAGGGGACACTGCACGGAGTGGAGGTACAAGTCTGTAAAAGCAGTGCTAGGGGAGATTGAAGGAGGAGGATCAGAAATTCTAATTCAAGGCTATCCTTGGCTACAAAGTGAATTTGAGGCCAGCCTGAATTATATAAGATCTTGTTTTTTTATATTGATTTTTATTGAGCTCTACATTTTTCTCTGCTCCCCTCAGTGCCTCTCCCTTCACCTTCAACCCTCTACCAAGGTACCCATGCTCCCAATTTACTTAGGAGATCTTGTATTTTCCTTT
This sequence comes from Microtus obscurus, assembly GCA_963919715.1. Taxonomy (NCBI): domain Eukaryota; kingdom Metazoa; phylum Chordata; class Mammalia; order Rodentia; family Cricetidae; genus Microtus; species Microtus obscurus. The sequence goes on along the minus strand of CAWTZC010001664.1, from coordinate 87,219 downwards.
TTTAAAATTTATTTATTTATTTAAAATTTCCACCTCCCTTCCCCTCCTCCTTTCCCCTCCCCCTCACTCTCCAGTCCTAAGAGAAGTCAGGGTGTCCTGCCTTGTGGGAAGTCCAAGGTTCCCCCTCCATCCAGGTCTAAGAAGGTGAGCATCCAAACAGACTAGGCTGCCAAAAAGCCAGTACATGCAGTAGAATCAAAATCCAGTGTTATTATCATTGGTTTCTTAGTCCTCCCTCATTGTCAGCCACATTCAGAGGATCCAGTTTATCCCATGCTCGTTCAGTCCCAGTCCAGCTGGCCTTGGTGAGCTCCCATTAGATCAGTCCCACTGTCTCCATAGGTGGACACACCCCTCACAGTCCTGACTTCCTTGCTCATGTTCTCCCTTCTTCTGCTCTTCATCTGGGCTTTGGGAGCTCAGTCCAGTGTTCCAATGTGGGTCTCTATCTCTATCTCCATCCCTCGCTAGATGTAACGGTGTAAACGAATGCAGACAGATTGTAAAAATATATACAGCTTTAATGGAGAAATAGACTTACAGAACCACTATTCCCGCGGAGACCAAGAAAGCAGAAGCGTTGGCTGGGAGCATGCTCGCCAAATTTATAAGCAAACATTAGCCTGAGGCGAACACGCCCCCTAAGGGGTGGGACTTATCCCTACAGCCAGATGAAGGTTCTATGGTGTATACAAGATATTCATCAGTGTGGCTATGGGAAAAGGCCAGTTCAGGCACCCTCTCCTCCGCTGCCTACGAACCTAGCTAAGGAAATCCCATTGGACACCTGGGAACCCCACTAGAGTCAAGACTCCAACCAACCCTGAAATGGCTCCCTTAGTTAAGATATCTTCTTCCCTGCTCCCATATCCACCCTTCTACATCTCAATTATCCCATTCCCCCAAACTCTCCCCAATCCTCTCCTTCTCCCTTCTCTCTCCCCATCTCCCCTTCCCCCAAGTCCAATCCCACCCCCCTGCTCCCAACTTTTGCCTGGCGATCTTGTCTACTTCCAATATCCAGGAGGATAAATATATGTTTTTCTTTGAGTTCACCTTCTTATTTAGCTTCTCTAGGATTACGAACTATAGGCTCAATGTCCTTTGTTTATGACTAGAATCCACTAATGAGTGAGTACATACCATATTCTTCTTTTTGGTTCTGGGTTATCTCACTCAGTAAAGTGTTTTCTATTTCCATCCATTTGCATGCAAAATTCAAGATGTCATTGTTTTTTTACTGCTGAGTAGAACTCTAAAGTGTATATGTGCCACACCTTCTTTATCCATTCTTCTATTGAGGGGCACCTAGGTTGTTTCCAAGTTCTGGCTATTACAAATAGTGCTACTATGAACATCGCTGAACAAATGCTTTTGTAGTATGATTGTATATCTCTTGGGTATATTCCCAAGAGTGGAAATGCTGGATCCTGAGGTAGGTTGACTCCCAGTTTCCTGAGAAACTGCCACACTGATTTCCAAAGTGATTGCACAAGTTTGCATTCCCATCAGCAATGGATGAGTGTTCCCCTTACTCCACAACCTCTACAGCATAGGCTATCATTGGTATTTTTGATTTTAGCCATTCTGACAGGTGTAAGATGATATCTCAAAGTTGTTTTGATTTGCATTTCCTTGATAGCTAAGGAGGTTGAACATGACCTTAAGTGTCTTTTGGCCATTTGAACTTCTTCTGTTGAGAATTCTCTGTTCAGTTCAGTACCCCATTTTTTAATTGGGTTAATTAGAGTTTTAATGTCTAGTTTCTTGAGTTCTTTATATATTTTGGAGATCAGACCTTTCTCTGTTGCAGGGTTGGTGAAGATCTTCTCCCATTCAGTTGGTTGCCTTTTTGTCATGGAGATCTTGTATTTTCTACTCCCCATGTAGATTAGATCTATGCATGTCTCTGTTAGGGTCCTTTTTTTGTCTAGGTTCTTTGGGATCATGATTTGTGGGCTGGTTTTCTTTGGTTTATGTTTAAAACCCACTTATGCGTGAGTACATGTGATAATTGTCTGAGTCTGGGTTACCTGACCCAAAATGATGTTTTCTAGCCCATCCATTTCCTGAAAAATTCAAGATTTCGTTAATTTTTTCTGCTATGTAGTACTCTATTGTGTAAATGTACCACCTTTTCCTTATCCATTCTCTGGTTGAGTGGTATTTAGGTTGTTTCCAGGTTCTGGCGACGACAAACAATGCTGCTATAAACATAGTTGAGTACATGTCCTTGTGGCATGATTAAGCATCCTTTGGATATATATTCAAAAGTGATATTACTGGGTCTTGAGGAAGGTTGTTTCCTAATTTTCTGAGAAATTGCCACACTGACATCCAAAGGGGTTGTACCAGCTTGCAATCCCACCAGCAATGCAGAAGTGTTCCCTTTTCCCCACAACCTCTCCAGCATAAGTTGTCATTAGTATTTTTGATTTTGGCCATTCTTACAGGTATAAGATGGAATCTCAGAGTTGTTTTGATTTGCATTTCTCTGATGACTAAAGATGTTGAACATTTCCTTAAGTGTCTTTCAGCCATTTTAGATTCCTCTGTTGAGAGTTCTCTATTTAGGTCTGTAATCTATTTTTTTATTGGATTATTTGTTCTTTTGATTACCAATTTCTTGAGTTCTTTGAATATTTTGGAGATCAGACCTCTGTCTGATGTGAAGATCTTTCACATTCTGTAGGCTGTCATTTTGTCTTGTTGACCATGTCCTTTGCTTTAAAGAAGCTTTTCAGTTTCAGGAGGTCCTATTTGTTAATTGTTTCTCTCAGTGTCTGTGCTCCTGGGGTTATATTTAGGAAGTGGTCTCCTGTGCTAATGTGTTCAAGTGTACTTCCCACTTTCTCCTCTATGAGAGTCAGTGTGGTTGGCTTTATGTTGAGATTTTTGATTCACTTGAACTTTGAGTTTTCTGCATGGTGATAGATATGGATCTATTTTCATTCTTCTACATGTTGATATCCAGTTATTCCAGGACCACTTGTTAAATATGTTTTTTTTTCATTTGATATTTTTTTGCTTCATTGTCAAAAATCACGTGTTTGAAGGTGTGTGGATTAATATCTGGGTCTTCAATTTGGTTCCATTGGTCCTTCTTTCTGTTTTTATGCCAATACCAGGCTGTTTTCAGTACTGTAGCTCTGTAATAGTGTTTGAAGTCAGGAATTGTGATGCCTCCAGAAGTTCTTTTATTGTACAGGATTGTTTTGGCTATCCTGGGGTTTTTTACTTTTCTATATGAAGCTGAGTACCATTCTTTTGAGGTCTGTGAAGAATTTTGCAAAGATTTTGGTGGGCATTTCATTGAATCTGTAGATTGCTTTTGGTAAGACTGCCATTTTTACTGTGTTAATTCTCCTTAAGAGCATGAGAGATCTTTCCACTCTCTGGTGTCTTCTTCAATTTTTTTCTTCAAAGATTTAAAGTTCTTGTCATGCAAGTTTTCCACTTGTTTGGAAAATCTGAGACATTTTTTGCTATTTGTGGCTATTGTGAAGGGTGATGTTTCTCTGATTTCTTTCTCAAACCATTTATCATCTGTGTACAGTAGGTCTATTGATTTTTTTAGTTAATCTTGCATCCTGCTACAATACTGAAAGTGTTTATGAGTTGTAGAAGTTCCTTGGTAGAATTTTGGGGGTCATTTATATAAACTATTATATCATCTGCAAATACTGAGAGTTTGACTTCTTCTTTTCTGATTTTATCCCCTTGATCTCCTTTTGTTGTCTTATTGCTTTAGCTAGGACCTCAAGAACTACAATGAATAGATATGGCGAGAGTGGAAAACCTTGTCTTGTTTCTGATTTCAGTGAGATCATTGGGAATTACTCATTTAGTTTGATGTTGGCTGTTGGCTTGCTGCATATTGCCATAATTATGTTTAGGTATCTTCCTTGTAGCCCTGCTTTCTCCAAGACCTTTATCATGAAAGGATGTTGTATTTTTGTCAAAAGCATTTCAGCATCTAATGAGATGATCATGTTGTTTTACTTTTCAGTTTGTTTATATGGTGGATTACATTGACAGATTTTCATTTGTTGAACAGTCCCTGCATCTCTGGGATGAAGCCAACTTGATCATAGTGGATGATTTTTCTGATATGTTCTTGGATTTGATTTGCCAGTATTTTATTTAGTATTTTTTCATTAATATTCATGAGTGAGATTGGTCTGTAATTCTCTTTCTTAGTAATTTGTTTATGTGGTTAGGGTATCAGTAATTGTAGCCTCATAAAAGAGAGTTTGGCAGTGTTCTTTGTGTTTCTATTGTTTGGAATAATTTGAGGAGTATTGGTATTAGTTCTTTGAAAATCTTGTAGAATTCTGAGCTGAAACCATCTGGTCCAGGGCTTTCTTTGGTTGGGAGACTTTTGATGACTGTTTTATTTCTTCAGCAGTTATAGGTCTGTTTAATTTGCTTACCTGGTCTTGATTTAATTTTGATAAATGATATTTATCCAGAAAGTTGCCCATTTCCTTTAAGTTTTCCAGTTTTGTGGAGTATAGGTTTTGAAGTATGACCTGATGATTCTCTGCATTTCTTCCATGTCTGTTGTTATGTCCCTTTTTTCATTTCTGATTTTGTTAATTTGGATATTCTCTCTATGCCTTATGGCTAGTTTGGATATAGGTTTGTCTATTTTGTTGATTTTCATAAAGAACCAAGTCTTTGTACTCATTGAGTCTTTGTATTGTTTTCTTTGTTTCTATTTTGTTGATTTCAGTTCTCAATTTGATTATTTCCTGCCATCTAGTTCTCTTGGGTGAGCTTCTTTTTGTTTTAAAGTTTTCAAATGTTCTGTTAATTCACTAGTGTAGGATTTTTTCCAGCTTCTTTATGTATGTGTTTAGTGCTATAAACTTTCCTCTTAATACTGCTTTCATTGTGTTGTACAAAATTGGGTTTGTTGTGTGATTATTTTTATTGAATTTTAGGAAGGATTTAATTTCTCCCTTTATTTCTTTCTTCACTCATTTATGATTCAAGTGAGCATTGTTTAATTTTCATGTGTTTGTGGGCTTTCTAGAACTAGTATTGCTGTTGAGTTCTAGTTTTGAGCCATGGTGATCTAATAAGATACATGGGACTATTCCAAATTTTATGTATTTGTAGAGGTTTGTTGTGTTACTGAGTATGTGGTCAATTTTTGAGAAAGATCCATGAGGTGCTGAGAAGAAGGTATATTCTTTTCTGTTTGGATGGAACATTCTATAGATGTGTTTTACATTCATTTGAGTTATAACTTGAAGGTGTAAGTCACAAACAATCCCACACCAGTGTGGAATTATGATTATTAGAATGGTTATTTATTTAAAGGGGAAAAACTTACAGATCACCATCCCAGACAACAGCCCTATGCACAATCAGGAAAGGAGCCCAGTCACCTGAAGCAGAGCTGGAATCTAGGGAGAGAGCGGAGGGAAGTGGCCGCTTTTTTAAAGGGAGAGAGACCATGCCCCAATGGGCTGGTATCTCAGCGGCTATTGCCTGAAGGAGCAGAAGGAGCTCCCGCAACACCTCCCCCTTTTGTTTAAGTAAGAGAGTTCTAAACCTTCTATGAAATTATATACAATAGGTACACATATCCTATTCTAAACTAGCTTAAGTCTTATATAATAAATAACTGGGCCAAGTCATGAGTGGAAAGTAACTACATTTATATAGTCTTCAACCCCATCGAAGATCTGAGAAGGGAAATAATGTTACCTGAGTAATTAGTTAGGAAGTGGAATCAAACAACTTCCAAAACATGCAACAAATCACAGAGACAACTAGCTACCTGGACAATCACCCAAGGTCACATTTGCAGCGTTGAAGCAACCAACTTTGGCTAAGGCCTAACATAACTGACATACCATTTTCAAAGGCAAGAAACTTGTCAAAACTATTTTATCCTGTCTTGGCAGGATATGATAGTCCTGTTTTTTCCATTTATGGATACTCTGTATCTCTGTCAGTGGTTGAGGTATGGGCATTTCTTTGCCCAAAGGTCAGTTCAGCCAAGAAGAAAGACTCCAGGTAGAGTGTCTTTAGTGCTCAACATTCTCTTGGGAATAAATCGGTGTTACCAGGAGCAATTGTGTCTCACTACCATGAAACTCTGAGTTAGATTAAAGGCTATTTTCTACCGCTCTTTGAAGAGGTTGAAGATTATCTATCTATACTGAGTATAATCTCTATATGTCTAAAGAACCTGATTAGTCTAATTATAAATGACAAACTTAGACTACTATTGATATATATAATTCTCAATACCTATCTAACTTAAAGACTAAGACAATAAATAACTACGCAACAAATGAGGATAATGACCTCCAAATATAAACAATGTACAAATATACATTGTAATATGTTAAATATATATCAATACACAAACAATATATAAGTATCTTAATCAGAGGTAGAAATGTACACTGCAATATGGTAAATATACAATATCAATACAATATATATATATCATACATAAAAATGTTTTAAACAGAGGTAGAAGCATGCATGCATACAATAGTCAATATAATTTAACTTTGTGTCAATATATAAGAATCAATACCAATATATTTGTCTAAAAAGAGTAACTCACAAGTAACAATAAGTACCAATCTATTATCCCATCATCCAATTATCCCTCTTTTACTTCAAAAGATCCCTGAGCTTATAAAATTCCTCCCCCAACGTCCCAACCCTCAACCATATACTAATTATGATCAACCCCTAAATGATGTCCCTAGACCCAAGGACAAACTTTACTGGGAGAGGGGGCATCGTCCTCTAGAATTACTTCCAGATGTCATGGGGCAATGTTCTTTCTGGGGGATCCTGTGAAAGTAAAATGATAGTTAAATTTCAAGATCAATGTCTTTTAAAATTGCAAATAGTCTCTGAGTATTTTGTGCAGGTCTGGCCAGAATGTTGTACAAGATGTGCACCGTTTCAGCTGACCAAGTTGGAGCCATCTTGTGCAGCTGGTACCTAAAACAGTTCTTGTGGTAGCGCTATCAGTATCATGACATCATATCAACCAAGTGGAGTTGTTGTTATGGGGCTCCATCTTCTTCCTGGAAACTTCAAATGTCACTGCAGGAAAAACTCATTGTTCATTGTGAAAAACTTAAACATTAATCATATAGACATATATAGATATACATATATTCAATGAAAGGCATCATAGATATATTCAATGAAAAGTATGATAGATATGAAGAAAAGCAAAGATGTTTTCTAAACTCATATTTCTTTCTGTCCCATATCATGGCTCTTGACATGAGACAGATACTCTGGGTTTTTCTCTTACCAACAGGCTTGGAATTGGAGAGGGACTGAGCCAGAGTCCAACTTCAAAACCAGCTCTATATATTTATAAATAAATGCACATTAATACATATTTAAAGATAAGTGTAGAATAATTTTACTTACCGAACCTATTCTATTTTCTTGCTGATTTTTATTGGGTTGTAAATAGTTTCCATCTGTCAGTATTCACACATCCAGGGTCCCTTGAATTTTTTGAAGATGAGTGTTTTCCTGCAGAGATAAGAAGAAAACCCTGCCCCCATTCTGTTTTTCTTACCACCTGTATGAATATCATCATTGTGGATGCTGTTATTTCTCCTTTCCAAGAGGTTTCTCCTCTTCAAATCTAACCTTTATTAATTTTGATGGTATCCACAATTTTTCTTCTCCTGTGGAAACAAGAGCAAAAACCCTTCCCCAACGTAGCACATCTCCTGGCTTCCATTGAGAGGTCAGCACATCTTTGAAATAAATCGACTGATTTAGTTCAGCAGACTTTTCCATTATCCAATGTCTTTCTGCTATTGTTGTCCCATTCTCATTAGCATTGAGAAAATTCAAGGTTAATAAAGCATTATGTAATCTATTTCTGGGGGTATTTTCGGTCCCTTTCTGTTTGTTCAGCATATCCTTTATAGTACAGTTTGATCTTTCTATAAATGCCTGACCTCTAGGATTATTTGGTATACCTGTAATGTGTCTTATATTATAATAAGCAAAAAAACATTTAATTTTCTTAGATACATATGCTGGAACATGTCTTTATTTGTGCAGGTATACCCATGATGGCCATAACTTCCAATATATGTGTGATTACTGAATCAGCCTTTTCTGAGCTCAGGGCAGTAGCCCATTGAAAACCTGAATACGTGTCTATGGTGTGGTGTGCACATTTTAATTTACCAAATTCCATAAAGTGGAACACATCCATCTGCCAGATTTCATTTCTCTTAGTACCCTTTGGGTTACTCCCTGCAGGCCATGGCATTTGATTATAGAAAGAATAAGTAGGACATCTCTTTATAATGTCCTTAGCTTGTTGCCATGTAATGGAAAATTCTTTTTTAGGCCTTTGCTATTTATATGATGCTTTTTATGAAATTCTGAGGCCTGCAATATGCTTCCAATCAATAATTGATCAATCTCAGCGTTACCTTGTGATAGAGGACCAGGCAGACCCATATGGGACCAGATGTGTGTTATGTACATCGGACAAAGCCTATTCCTGATTATGTCTTGTACCTGGATAAACAATGAAGTCAACTCTGTGTCATCTGGTATAAATTCAGCAGTTTCAATATGCAAGATAATTCTTTCTGCATATTCTGAATCTGTAACTATATTAAGAGGTTCTTTAAAATCCCTTAGCACCATAAGAATGGCATATAATTCTGCCTTCTGGACAGAATTATAAGGGCTTTGTTCCACCTTACTCAATTCATCTGACTTGTAACCTGCTTTCCCTGATTTATTTGCTTCAGTATAAAACATACAGGTTCCAGTTATTGTAATATCACGTATAATTCTAGGAAGAATCCAAGAAGTTCTCTTTATGAGGTTAAGTCTATCACTTTTGGGATAGTTGCTATTCATTTCTCCCAAAAAATTAGTACAAGCTCTTTGCCATAGTTCATTGTCTTCCCATAACTTTTTTATTTCCTCAGTAGTATAAGGCACTAAAATATCTGCTGGGTCTATACCTGCTAGTTGATGAAATCTCAGCTTACCTTTTATAATTAATTCAGAGTCTTTTTCCACATAAGTTTTTAATTTTTTACTTGGTTTATTAGGTATAAATATCCACTCTAAAATAATATCTTCCCTCTGCATTAAAATCCCTGTAGGAGAAATTCTGGAAGGCAATATGACTTGGATGCAGCTAAGATTTGGGTTCACCCTATCCACATGTGCCTCCTGTAATTTTTCCTCAATCATTGCCAGTTCCTTTTCTGCTTCAGCTGTCAGTTTTCTGGGACTATTCAAATCTTTATCACCATCTAAGGTTTTGTTTAAATGAACTATTAGATCAGGTGTTATCCCAACAGCTGATCGTAGACTGGAAATGTCTCCTTACAATCTTTGGAAGTCATTAAGAATCTTTAACCAGTCTCTCCTAATTTGTGCCTTTTGTGTTTTAATTTTCTCTCACCCTACTCTGTAACCTAGGTAATTAATAGAATTTCCTCTTTGAATCTTTTCAGGGACAATTTGTAATCCCCACCTAGGCAAGATTTTCTTTACTTCTTCAAACATCCTTTCTAAAGTATCTTTATTTGAATCAGATAATAAGATGTCATCCATGTAATGATAAATTATGGACTTGGGAAATTGCTTATGAATTATTTCCAATTGCTTGCTTACAAAATATTGGCACAATGTGGGACTATTGAACATGTCCTGTGGGAGGATAGTCCATTGATATCTCCTAGTAGGCTGAAAATTATTATAAATAGTCACTGTGAAGGCAAATTTTTCTCTATCCTTTTCTTGCAAAGGTATAGTGAAAAAACTTTCAAATCAATAACTATAAGAGGCCATCCTTTTGGTAATAGAGAAGGCAAAAGAATTCCAGATTGTAGTGGGCCCATAGGTTGAATTACCTTGTTGACAGCTCTTAGATCTGTCACCATTCTCCATTTACCAGATTTCGTTTTTACAACAAACACAGATAGAATTCCAAGGGCTGGTTGATTCTTTAATATGGTGAGCATTTAGTTGCTCTTATACTAGCTGTTCCAAAGCCTGTAATTTATCCTGTGGATCAAAAGAGGCCACCGTTTGATCCATATTGGCTTCTCAGTTAGCCATTTTAAAGGTAGGGCTGAAGCCGGGTGGTGGTGGCACACGCCTTTAATCCCAGCACTTGGGAAGCAGAGGCAGGCGGATCTCTGTGAGTTCGAGACCAGCCTGGTCTACAAGAGCTAGTTCCAGGACAAGCTCCAAAACCACAGAGAAACCCTGTCTCAAAAAACCAAAAAAATAAAATAAAATAAAATAAAATAAAAGTAGGGCTGTTGGTACCTCTACAGGTTTGCTATTTGCTGTATGATCTTGTACAGCCTGAATGGCTGGTGACATTTTTCCATAATACCTCATCATATCCTTCCCAGAATTATGAGTTCCTGGAACTAAAGGAATGTTAATCTGGGTATTCCATTGCTGCAGCAGGTCACGGCCCCATAAATTTATTGCAGTATTGGCTATATATGGCCTTAGTCTTTCTATTTTCCCTTCAGGTCTTATTCATTCAACCCATCTTGTGCTTTGTTTTACACGAGATAGGGTTCCAATTCCCAGGAACTGAACATCCACCTCTTAAAGAGGCCAATTCGGATGCCAAGATTCTGGAGTAATGATACTTACATCCATACCTGTGTCTAATAAGCTTTCAATAAAAATGCCCTTTATACAGATTCTTAGCTTTGGTATTTGATCATTAATAGAAGTCTGCCAAAATATACGTTTACTCTGTCCTACTGGATTTTTGACTTATTCTCCACATGTAATTCATCATTTAAACCAGTATTACTTTTTACAGCAGAAATTGGAGCTTTTAATTTTCTTGGTGAGGCAAGTTTTCTACTGTGACTGGGAATGACTGGGCCACTGTTGGCTTATGGGCCTGCGAGAGGCCACTCAAGGAGTTTCCCAATGATATTGGGTTACCCTGTCTGTCTGTTGTTGACTTGCATTTGTTGGACCAATGTGGCCTTTACCGCTTCTCCTACATATACCTGAAGGCTAGGGTCTCCTATTTTTGTCATTCCCAGAGGAGATATTATTCCTAGAAATTTTTTGCCTGCAATCCCTTTGCAAATGTCCTAATTTACCACAATTAAAACACCTGGCAGTTTGATGTCTCCTTGTTGCTTTGGAAATTGCTTCTCCTACCCAAGATTCATCATTGTAGCCAAGGATCTCAACATTCATTGTATGCTGAATCCATTTATCCATAGGTGCTGATCTAGACTTTAAAAGCCAAATTATCTTTTTGCATTCTATGTTTGCATTCTCAAAAGCTAGAGATTCAAGAAGTATTCGTCTAGCTTCTGGGTCTGTTACCCCTATGTCCAGAGCCTTAATTAATCTTTGCAAAAAGTCAATAAAGGGTTCTCTCTGTCCCTACCTAATTCTGGTATATGATTCAACCCTTTTTGCTGGATATTGTATCCTATTCCAAGCATTTAAAGCTGCTTGGTGACATAGACACAATACTTCATCATAAAGAGCTTGGACCTGTGGATCAGCATATGCTCCTACACCAAGAATTTGATCTTGGGAAACCTCCACACCTTTTGCTCTTCTTTGCTGTTCCATATGTTTGGATTCTTTTCTGAAATAGATTCCAAACATCAAGGAAGGTCCATCATCTTAAACTGCAGACACTAACTAAAAGAAATCATGGGGGGGTAGCTCTAACATTAGAAGCCCAAGTCCTTATCATTTCCTTAACAAATGCAGAGTGCAAGCCATAATTAACAACAACTTGCTTAATTTCTTTTAGATCATTTATTATTATTGATGTCCATCTAGCTTCTTTGACTCCCTTTGAGCCTTTAGAAGTTGATGCTTTGTCAGAATAAAGTATGGGGTATGTCACTAAAAACCTGGGTAAGCCAGTTCTAATTGCTGGTGGTGGCATTGTATCCTGTCCTCGTGCCTCCTTACTTTGTTCATTAGCTCCAATAATTTCTTCAGTCTTTTCAAATCTTTTTATCATTGTCTCTCTTAAATCCTGAATCTCCTAACCTGCATGAGTTTCTAGTGATTTCACTAAGGTATCAACTTTTTGGTCCCCATTCTGCACCTGTGATTCCAAAGCTTTGATTTTTTCCTTCAAAGATAACATGTCCTCCTTAAACTTTTCTTGTATATCATATAGATTCCCATCTTGGAGGTACATTCTGTCTGTTACCTTATCAAAACTTTGTGATAACGTCTGAACGTCAAATTCAACAGCCTGAACCCTTTCAAGTAACATTCTAGTACCCTTGGATATGGAGTCAATTTTGTCTATCATAGTATCCACTTGTTCAGATAACCTCTGATTTTCAATAATTTTAATCCTTTCAACTAGTTGTTCATTATTAGTTCGTAGAGATTCTATCATTCTTAAGAGTGCCATATTCTTCCTTAATGATAGAATATGGTAAAGAAAACTGAAACCTAGTAACCAGTAAATTGAGGTATCCCCATAATCATATAAACCTTGCATGATATAATCCATTGTATTAGTAAACAAAGCAGTAAAATTTGCAATGGAAACAAAAACTGCCATATTACCTATTATCCAGCAGATGGCATTGTTGCCAAGTCATGACTAGAACCACTGCAAAGGTGACAAAAACGGGGGTCCTGTTTCAGTGTCTGCCTTAGTAGTTGTTAAAAACTGAGAAATGTGAATTGCTCAACAAAGTAGATGTAATTAAACCAATTCCATACATGGAACCAGAAATCCAGAATCCAGGGGTAGAGAAGAGCAACCCAGAAGCCGCGTATGCCTCCACATGACAGAGTCGCCCCTAGGGGTTACAGCTTTCAGCAACAGCTTGCAGTCTGGTTCGCGTCACTTAAGCGCTGTGCTTGCAAAGAAGATTTAAAAATGACTCAGAAAACAGCAAACCAGGCAGGCAGAGACTACGTGGGCCTGTGAAGTTTAAATCCACGTGGGAGGCAGGGTACAGCTGAGGAAGGGCTCATGCCAAACCGAGCTGGAGGCAGGCAGCCTGGCAGGGGGAAGGAGGGGTCCTAAAACCAAACGTTCAGGCACCAGATAAAGGCATACATCACAAATAATCCCACACCAGTTTGGCATTATTATTAATAGAACAGTTATTTATTTAAAGGGGAAAAACTTACAGATCACCGTCCCAGAAGCCGGAAGCCAGAGAGAGAGCGGAGGGAAGTGGCCGCTTTTTTAAAGGGAGAGAGATCACACCCCAGTGGGCTGGTATCTCAGTGGCTATTGGCTGAAGGAGCAGAAGGAGCTCCCACAACAATACTTCTTTAATTTCCCTTTTATCTCTGTTAATTTTTTGTCTGACTGACCTGTCCAGTGGTGAGAGAGGAGTGTTAAAGTCTCCTGCTATTAGTGTGTGTGGTTTCATGTATGATTTAAACTTTAGAAGTGTTTCTTTTACTTATGAATTTTTCAAATTCAAGGCTATTCTTGGCTACAAAGTGAATTCAAGGCCATCCTGAACTTAGTAAGATCTTGTCTTTTAAAAAAAAAAGAAGAGAAGAAAGCTATTTCTTTTTTTAAAAAAAATATTTATTTATTTATTATGTATACAATATTCTGTCTGCATGTGTGCCTGAAGGCCAGAAGAGGGCAACAGACCTTATTACAGATGGTTGTTACACACCATGTGGTTTCTGGGAATTGAACTCAGGACCTTTGAAGGAGCAGGCAATGCTCTTAACCACTGAGCCATCTCTCCAGCCCCCCTTTTTTTATTGCTGTGAAGAAACACCCTGACCAAGGCAACGCTTTTTTTTTTTAAAAAATGTATTTATTTATTATGTATACAATATTCTGTCTTTGTGTGTGTGCCTGTGGACCAGAAGAGGGCACCAGACCTCATTACAGATGGTTGTGGGAATTGAACTCAAGACCTTTGGAAGAAGCAGGCAATGCTCTCAACCTCTCAGCTATCTCTCCAGCCCCAAGAAAACTATTTCAACAACACAAGGACAACAAACATTATAATATAGGAAAAATTGATAAATATTTATTTCTGTTATTTTTTAAATTCATGTGTATGCATGTGTGAATTAGTGAGGGAATGTCACATGTGTGCAGATGCCCAGAGGCCAGAAGGCAGTGTCAAATCCTTTGGAGATGAACTCCAGGTGATTGTGAGCCACATGAGTAGATGCTGGGACTGGACCTGGGTCCTCTGGAAGAAAAGCAAATGTGCTTAACTGCTGAGCCAGTTCTGCAGAAAAGGGGTACCAGACCCTTTACGTGTGGGGTCTAAGAGATTCCAGACTCAGAATCATTACAATGTGAAGTTGAACAAAAGAAATTTTTAACCAATCCTTGAAAGCTTTGTTTAAAGACCAAGATCAAAGTCCTAAATTATCACCACTGGGTGTCACCTGTCCCCATTAACTTTAAATGACAAACAGGTAGATGGATGTGCTGGCTATGATAATAGATGACATGAACTAGATGCTGTACCCCTGTCTTGCTTTGAATTATTTTCAAGATTGAATTGTTTTCAAGAGAAAGTATCTCTAATCATTCATCAAGAACAGTTCATGATATGTTGTGATCAGCAGTGATACAACTGAAACTTAAAACAAATATGTGTTTTTATTTCATGTGCATTGGTGTTTTGCCTCCATGTATGTCTATATGAAAGCATCAGATCTCCTAGAACTGGAGTTACAGAAGGTTTTGAGCTGTCATGTGGGTTCTGGGAATTGAACCTGGGGTCCTCTGGAAGAGCAGCCAGTGCTCTTACCTACTGAGCCATAGCCCCAACCCCACAATTAGACATTTTCACCTGGACATGCTGCTGCAGCATGTTCCCACAGGCTAAGCTGAGCAAAACAAAACATCATTTTAACAATTGGCTATTGATGGCTTTTTTCTTTAAACAGTGTTACATAATTCACAGTTCACACTTCAACAGGGCACATCACTGGTTTTCAGTATATTCACTAAAAATGAACATGGAAGGTCTTACAGTTGGGGCTTATGTAGGGATAATTTGTGCAGTGTAAGCATGAGTGTGTGTGTGTGTGTGTGTGTGTGTGTGTGTGTATGTACGTGTGTGTGTGTGTGTGTGTAACCACAATCAACCATTACTGCAATCTAACTGTAGTGCACTCTAATTCCATCAGAAATTTGTAGTCATTAACAGTTACTCTTAATTTATGCACCTGCTCACCCCACCCCTCCTAGCTCTAGAGAACATCCAATCTACTCTGTTGTTATTTGTTTTTAATTTTCTTTATGAATCAGGTCTTAGTACATGGCTCTGTTTGATCTGGAAGTTGCCATGTGGACCAGGCTGGCTTTGATCCACCTTCCTCTGACTCCTGAGTGTTGAGATTAAAGGCTTGTGCCACCACATCTGGCTCTACAGATTCACCTGTTCTTGAGGTTTCATATAAATGAAATAATATATTTGTGTCTTCTGTTACCAGTTTCTTTCACTGATGAGAATTCTTTCAGGGTTTGCCCACACTGCAGCGTGTATCAGTAATTCATCCCTCTTAGTGACTGCATAATATTCTATTAGATGAAGATACATTTGTTTTTCTCAGCCAATGGACATTTCAATTGTTTCCACTCTGACTTTTATGAGTTTTGTTTCTCTGAATATTAGTCACAAAATGTACAAGAAACTATTGTCTTCCTTTGCCAAGCCCAGTGGCTCAAATGTAATCATGGTTGATGAATGCCTTTACTAAGAATTTGAAAGAAATCTTTGGTTTTGTCTTTAAGACTGATGTCGTTGTCAACTCCATTCCCTCGGATCTTGCACTCAATAAAGGACCCCTTTCTAAGGCCTTACTGGAAAAGGCTGGGCCAGAACTCCAGAAGGAACTGAATGAGGCAGGACAAGGGGTCTCTGTCAAGGCAGGCACAATTCTACAAACCAGTGGCTGTCACCTGAACTGCCACCATGTATTTCATGTGGTCGCTCCACAGTGGAAAGTCAACGACACTGCATGTTCACTGAAGGTAGGACCCAGCTTTACATTCTCCAAGACATGGAGTAGCTCTCTGGACTCCCCTACAGCACACCACAGCTAGTCCCTGTCTGCTTCTTCTCTGGGACAGCATCATGAGTCTGGCAGGTCCATGCCATGGCCATTTCTATTCAGTTGTAGATGACTTCTTGTAGGTCATAGTTCATATAGGTCATAGTTAGACATGTAAGATAGTTATTGTGCTCAGCAATTACTGATGGTCAGGGAAGGGTTGGGGAATACACTGCATTTATGGAGGAAAGGTAAGGTGAGGGCTTGAAGCTGGGAGACAGTGATAGACTGGGACGGCTGTGGCTTCCCCTCTTTGCTTATGGTGGAGTGAGTCTGTGCTCTTGTAAGGGTGTCCACGTTCTCTTTCTCATTTCTTTCTCTTTCTCATTTCTTCTCCACAGTTTCCCCCTACACTGCTGCTGACTTTTCTTGAACGCACAATAGAGTGGACAGTGCTCCCAGGACAAGCTGCTGAGTGCTTAGTTTTTAGGGTGCCCCATTTCTAAATAAGACATTCAAGGAACTGCTCTGTGCTTTTCAGATCATGAAAAACATCATCAGAGACTGTCTAGGAACCGCCGAGGCACAGTCTCTGCAATCAATTGGATTTCCAGCAATAGGAACAGGAAATCTGGGGTTTCCTAAACCCGAATTTGCTAAATTGATAATTTCAGAAGTGCTCAAATTTAGTAGCAAGAACCATCTGAAAACTTTACAGGAAGTTCTGTTTCTGCTGCACCCGAAAGATGTGGAAAACATTCAGGTACAGATTTGGCTTGCTTCTGATCTCTTTGCCAACTGCAGTACAGGACCTGTGTTCTTCTATGTCTTCTTGGTCTAATAGGAGATTTGTTTCATGTGTTTTCAGCACAGGAGAGTGTGCTGACTGGTTATACATGCATGACAAATTTCAAGAAAAATTATAAACAAAAAAAAAAAATAACTTCTTTTTTGGGAAAGTTTCAAATACCCACAAAAGTCCATAAACCAACCCAATGAAGTTCTACCTATTATTCATCCTCAACTGCTACTGCTCTGTAGCTGCGTGTCTAATTTTTTTTCTCACATATAATGCTGACACATGATTCTGTCTCTAAGCCATTCACCAATTCATTTTGAACATAATCTTACCACTAAAACACACCTTGAAATGCAGTCATTCCTTCATGTGGTCAATGGTAGAGTTAATGTGTGAGGTTACAGCTGTCTCATGAATGTCTCTTCATCCCTCCATTCTTATGTCTGGATCAGAATCAGATAAGTAAGGCTCACACATTGTAATACCCATTATAGAATCAGATTAGTAATGTTCACATATTGTAATATTCATTAAGAATCAGATAATTAAGGCTCACACATTACAATATCCATTGTTTTTTATCAGTCTATGGGGTTGCCTCTCCTTTGGACATAGAACTGTTAATATATAATATCAAGGCACATTTATGGCATTATCAATCTGAAAATTCCAGGATGAGATGCCGATGATCCAGCTGCATTTCTGGAAATATAATTAATTGTGAGTGAAGGATGTAGCTTGAACATGTCCCCATGTGACTTAGGACACTTGGACCAAAAATACTAGAATCACAGTGTGTCACATCAGCTACGGCAATGTGATCTGACTCTAAGGCCTGATTTCTGTTCTCCATGTCTTTATAATCCGGTAGAGCACATGACCTTAGTGTTAGAAGAGTTTCCACAATGTCACAGTAAAGGTAACAGCCCACAGATGTTCATGGATTGGGCTGTTGGAATTTTTGGGTCCTATGTCATTGTTATCCAGATCTAGACACTACCTATAAATTCATGGAAGCAAGCACAGGGAACCTACATTCTAGATGGGCAGCCAAAGCTTCTGACACCTTCAGCTTGGACTGTGCAAGCACAGTGATGTTTGTTTGTTTACTTAGGTTATTTTTATACATGATTAAGTATACTCATGCATGGTTAAGTAGTTCAGATTGTTCACACTTACAGCAGTCCTCCTGTATCAGCCTCCAGAATGCTGAGATTGTAAGTATGTACGCACTTTTCCAGCTGTTAAGAGTTTTAAGAAGCTTCCCTGAGACACCATGGTGTAAGGTGATGTGGGCATTGCTGTAGCACATGCTCTCCCTTCTAGAAATCAGAATTACTTTACAAATTTTGGTTTCTGTACACGAACTGAGCAGGAGGTGGAGGTGATGAGATTTTTATGCGATATTAATGTTTGCATGAGTAGGGATGAATCCTACCTCATAGACTTGAGTCTCCCAATTTTTACTTGGAAATGTTTTCTCTCTCTCACACACATCCCGTCTCGTCTCTCTCTCTCTTACCTGTAGTAAATAAAGCTGTGGGCCGCTTCCTGCCGCCCGGCTCCTAGCCACCTGGAAGCTCATACCCTGAAATAACAACACACAAATTGTATTCATTTAAACACTACCTGGCCCTTTAGTTCTAACATCTTATTGGCTAACTCTTACATATTCATTTAACCCATCTCCATTAATGTGTATTGCCACTTGACTGAGGCTTACCGGCATGAGTCTAACCAGCGACCATCTTGGAGAGGAGAACCATGGCATCTGCCTCACTGCTTTCTTCCTCTCAGTTTTCTGTTCTGTCTACTCTGCCTATGTATGTTCTGACCTATCAGGCCAAGCAGTTTCTTTATTAATTAGCCAATGGAAGAAACACATAGAAAGAAGACCCTCCTACACTACTCACCTCCCCGTGTGTGTGTGTGTGTGTGTGTGTGTGTCTTTCTCAGTTTTTCCAGACAAGGAAGACAGCCCACACATTATGGAATGCCATAATCAAAAGTAAGAACCCCAGGTTTCCACGAGTGTCTTCAGACGAAGATTGGTATTCTACAAGCTCTCACAGAGCACCAAGTGCAGAGATTCCAGAGAGACAGCATTTCTTCAAGATTTAAACAGTGTCAACCCAATTTCTCAGCCTCTACCAACCAACACAAACTTAGTGAGGCTTTGGTGAAACATGTTACTCAAAACCAGGCACAATGGCTTTACTATACACGTCACTACACGTGTGCATACAGAATCAGAAGCCCCAGGATGCAAACTCATTAATTTCATAGAAAGTATAATGGTTAAAATTGTGCTTGTGTTTCCAGGCATTTTCAGATGAATTTGACAAAAGGAGTCATGGAAATCCAAGTGACACCCAAGGTACAGTAAAGTGTTTAAGTTGACCAGTGATTTCTTGTTACCAAGTAACTGGTCAATGACAGGAAAAGGATGATGGTGATCATGTCTTTGATAAGTCAAACATATTAAATGAAAATTAAATGACATTCCATGCATGTGAGTATAAAAGACAGTGGCCTGTTTATGGGACTTGGATCAAAGAGAAAAGGTGGGCCAGATTATATAATCTGTACAG
Source organism: Microtus obscurus (assembly GCA_963919715.1). Lineage (NCBI taxonomy): Eukaryota > Metazoa > Chordata > Mammalia > Rodentia > Cricetidae > Microtus > Microtus obscurus. The sequence continues at coordinate 67,809 of CAWTZC010001664.1, read as the reverse complement.
TGGGATTTTCGAATTACTGATGAGATGACCATCTCCACTGTGATGTGTATTTCCCAAAATACCTTTTAAGAGACAATGCAAGCCAACACTTCTCTGTCAAATGTGGCTTTCTGTTTCTGAGTTCATCTTGTTTGGGGTTCACTGGAGCTTTGTTTTGAAGCAAGGTTTTACCATGTTGCCCAGGATGACCGCAAACTCCCAAATTCAAAATATACTTCTGTTCCAGCTCAGATCCACGGCAACAGTAAAAGACAGCCAATATAGTGATAGAGCAGCCTGCGACCTCAGCTATTCTTGCTTCTGATGACTTGGTGCCTAATTCTGTCTTTTCTTTCCTCTGGACAGGTTTTTATGGGAGTCTCTCCAGCCCTACATTAGGAGTGCATGAAATGAATATTGGCCAGATCCTCTTCCAAGTGGCCACGGGAGACATCACCAAAGAAGCAGCAGATGTGATTGTCAATTCAACATCAAAGACATTTAATCTCAAATCAGGTACTTAGTGAGATGGATTCTGTCTCATGCAGGAATCAGTGTGGTAGATCCTTTGAAGAAGTGTTTCTATAGACAAAACAGTTTGTTGACTTTGGCTTGTTCCTGTTAACTAATATCTATAAACCTAATTCAATGGGCTCTCTTACAACTGGCAACAATTTTGAAAATGTCTCCTCTGTCCTTACTGCTCTATGATGGGGTGTGTTGAGACACAACATCTTTCTGGTCAGGTAACAGTCTTGATTTTCTCATGTAGGAGTCTCCAAAGCAATTTTGGAAGGTGCAGGACCAAGTGTGGAGAACGAATGTTCTGTCTTGGGTAAGGAATGATGCTGCTTCTTGGAACCGGATTGGAAGGGGAAGATTGACTGTGGGAGGCAGTGAGGAAACCAAGGAAGGGCGTTGGGCTGGGAGGACAATGCATTAATTTTTTTTTTTTTTTTGGTTTTCTTTTATTTTGAGACCCATGTATTCATCTTAAGAAAGTAAAAAGTAGAAGGTTATCAAATTTCATTGTATGTAGTATTTCATCAACTTTTAATTCATAAAATGTTTCCTCATATAATCAGACATCTTGCTTTCTCCAAGCACAGATCAGTGTCTGACTCTGAATCTGCTCCTGTTCCACAGCTCAGCAGAACAGTGAGTACATAGTTACTGAAGGTGGATCACTGAGATGCAAGAGTATTATTCACGTTGTTGGTGGGAATGACGTGAAGAGATCAGTTTCCTGTGTTTTGGAAGAATGTGAACAACGGAACTACTCATCCATTTGCCTACCAGCCATTGGCACAGGTCTGTAGCCACAGGCTGTCAAGGTTCGATCCCTAAGTGTCCACTTCCCCATGGATTTGGTGTTTACTGGGTCTGGGTGATGACAGGGACATCTTCCCTAAGAGTAGACATTTTTCTCACTCCAAGACACCCCATCCGCTAGGGAATGAGCAAAGCCTGTGGAATCTTTAAGGAGGAGGAAAATGAGCAGGGTGCATTTATGTGCACCTGTGGCCCCAATGATGGGAAGGACAGAGGCAGGAGGAGTGAACTGTGTCCCCACAATTGTCTTCTAGGTTAGTCAAAGGCATCTGCTATAATTTCCTGCCCCAGTGGTGGGTACCATTAACAGGGATAATCCAGATGGGCTCTCAGTTGATCAAACCAGCTTTCCTAGGATACTTTTACATTGCCTGTTGTAACATGAACAGGCCTGGCTTGCTTGTTGGGGGTTTCTGTCCCACCCAGTACCCCCAACTGTTTAGCCCCCAATAAATCACACATAGGTCTCCATAAATTATAAGCTGATTGACCCATTAACTCTAGCCTCTCACTGGCTAACTCTCACATCTTGATTAACCCATTTTTCTGATCTATGTTAGCCATGTGGCTCAGTACCTTTTTTGAGTGGGGCAGATCACATTCTGCTGCTTCAGTGGTCTGGGCAGGAGTGGGAGGAATCAACTTCCTCCTTCCCAGAATTCTCCTGTTCTCATTACATTATTTCTACTTCCTGTCTGGTTTTCCTGTCTGGCCAATCAGCATTTATTTAAAACATGATTGACGGAATACAAACAATTCATCCACACCAGCCTGTCATGTGATTTTGGCAGCTGCCATTCACTTTGGGCTATTCCACAGTCTTACCTTGCAGTGGGTTTGAGGGCTTGAGAAACAAGATCTGAACATGTTAAAGTAGGAGTGGATCTACTCATTGGTTGCTTTGAATTCTTCTGGGCATCAAAAATGGTACAGAGTATGGGGAAGAAAGACATCCTGGAAGCTCAGGATAACTAATATGCCTAGAAGTATAGATTATAACAAGTATCTTACAGTTTTGGGAGCCTTAGAATTAACTTAGTTTGAATCAGGTCTCCAGAGGTAGCTGGGAGAATCTCAACACATGCATAAAATCTACCAGAGGCTCAGATTGTCTCTGTAAGGACGATGTTGTTTTTTCAAGGTGTATTATCTTTATTTCCTGCCTTTTATGATCTTATAAAAACTCTTGTAAATCAAGGGAGGAAAGCCACCTGGATTCTGTAATGGGAGGAAAGTTACCCTGGGAGCCAGGATCTACTGAAAAGGACAGATATGAATGTCACAAATCAGAATGAGTTTCAGGGGCTATGCCTGGAGCATTGACTTGTGGACAGCATGGAACAGAAACTCCTCCCCACTGTGTCTAGGATGTCAAAACTATTTGATGACATCATGTTAGAGAACTATATAGCGATTAAAGTGGAACCAGGCATTTTTTTCCTGTGACATCTGGAATTACTTGTTTATGTCATATAGCCTTTAGCAGGTGGATCTTATCCTTGTCTTTTGTGTGTGTTTTTAAAGGAAGTGCTCAACAGGACCCAGATGCAGTTGCTAAAGCCATAATGGATGCCATTGAAGAATTTATCCAGAAACCATCAGTGCAGGCTGTGAAGAAAGTCAAAGTTGTTATCTTCCAGCCTCATATCCTGAGTGTTTTTTATGACAACATGAAAGACAGAGAAGGCTCCCCGGCTCCTCCCCAGCCATCTTTACTGTCTAAGATCACCTGTGAGTTGTTTGCTTTTATCAAATACATATTCCTCACCTTGATGCTGAGGGGAGTAAAAGAAAAATTAACTTTCATTTTCTCTTTAGCCTTTTTTGGCTTTTCAAAGCACACTCCCCGCAAACAGAAGACCCTGTTTTTGGAGAAGAAAATAGAGCAGACAGTTTTCCAGGTATGTGGCATAGACGAAGACAGTGTGGAACGCACAATCTCCTGGATACAGAATCTGATCAACAAAGAGCAGCTATCCTCTCGCAGTAATGATGAGTGTGTCAGAGACTTTGGTGAGAAGGAGTACAAGAAGCTGAATGAGCTGCAGGAGAGGCTGAATATCGTCATTGAGCTGGACCAGAAGACACCTTTGATTAAAGTCACAGGAATCAGCAGAGATGTGATAGAAGCTAGAGATGAGATTGAAAACCTGATCAAGGCTAAAGAGAAGGAAAGCCAGGCAGACTATGTCCTCACATTCGTGGAATGGCGATATATTGTCAACAACATCACACACTGTTTCGACAAAATAGCTACCATGCAGTTGGAGAATGCACGGCAGGCAAAGCACAAGAGCACTGTTGTCAAGATTAATAATCAGGACTTCACAGTGAACTTGAGGACAAACATGGCCACAGGCCCTCAAGGACAGAGTGTCACAGTTCAGCGCATCTTAAAAGAGGAAGGTAAGTTACATGCTCATGGGTGTCAGTCATTGCTCCAACTTTGATTTTGACATTATTTTAGAAACACAGCAGGGTTTTGTTGTTTGTTTGTTTCTGTTTTTTTTTTTTTTTTTTGAGACTGGGTTTCTCTGTGTAAGAGTCCCAGCTGTCCTGGAGCTAGCTTTTTTTAACCAGGCTTGCCTTGTACTCACAGAGATCCTACCTATATCTCTCTAGTGCTGGAATTAAAGGTGTGAGCCACCACCCAGCTTGTTTTGTTTTGACAGTGTTTTATTATTTAGCCATTGCTGGCCTTGGACTCTTTTGTTTTTTTTTTTGACTTAGTGTTTCACTAATAGCCATGGCTGGTCTCAAAGATAGACCAGGCTGGGTTCAAATCAGAGATTTGCCTGCTTCTGCCTCCCAAATGCTGTGATTAAAGGCATGAGACACACGTGCTCTGTTATATTAAATTTTAAAGTAGTTAAAATTCAAATAACACTAGCAGAATAATTTAAAGATCTTGGTCTCTAAGTTTCTAGAGAATACACTATGGTGAGGAAAATAGATCATGGATGAGCCCAACAGCCCAAGATGAACCATCTTAACTGTAACAAGAGTTAACTTGGCATTTCCATCTGAATCATTCATACTGGATCAGTTCTTCTGGTGAAATAATGGCTGTCTGACACAGAGGTAGAAAAAAAATCATTTCAGAAGAAAAGCTGCCCAAGGTTCTCAAGAACACAAAAGTCAAGGAGAGGACAGACTTGTTAGAGTTGGCCTCTGTGTCCATGAAGATGACCAAGTGAAGACCCCAATTCTATCCCTGACTTCTCTTTCCTGTGCCAAAGGTTCCTGGGTACCAGGCCAGGTCGCAGCCTACAGGTTCCCTGTAGATCTGATCCTCAGGAAGGGAGTGTCTGTCTTGCGTAGGCTGACAATTCCTGCCCTCAACCCACATGAGTCCCCAATGGCTTCCCACAGACTATAGTCATCTTCTGTAGGATGTGAATGAACCCCCAGACTCTAAGCAACCCTGGAAGAATGACATATAATATGTGGTGTTCTACAGCTTGCCACAGACAAACCCTACCTCCCACCCACCTACCTCTTAAGATGGAGTAAGGCAAATGAGAAAATACATGTAGACTACCCTCCAGTGGTACAAACTCATTCATGTGCAAATGACAGAGATTGATCAGAACAAGTTAGTAATGAATTTGTTAAATCACATCAGAGTAGAGGCTGTGCACTAAATGAAGGTGAGTTACAGCATGTAGTCAGTGCTCACACCTTAGCAAGACGGAAACAGGAGTAGACAGAGAGGCTTTATCCCTAGGAAACCCTAACTCAGTACATGGATAGCTTTTGTCTTCTTCTGGAGAGGGTGCTGGGAAACAAGTCTCATATGTGTCAGGCAAGAGATCTACCACTGCGCTATCTCACCTTAAATCACCCACCTCTTTAAACAAGTTTTCCATCTCATCCTGATACCAATGGTTCATGCTCCTTGATTTTACCAACATCCTTTTAGAAAGATAAGGAATTTCTTAAATATACAGAATTATGAGAAAATACACAAGAGTGAGGGAGGCATGTTTTGTCAAAGCATACTGGAAAGGTATACAGGAGCCCTCAAATGTCTATTTTGCAGCCGAAATCCCTTCAAATTGGAGTGACATGGGACAGAAGAAATTGCTTGTGGTCAGTCTGCAAACCAGTGATCCTGAGTATATCACGGTGGCAAGCAAGTTCCACCAGACCTGCCAAAACTTCATCGTAGAGAAGGTAAGTTGGGTGCTGAGTTTTCTAATGGAAAAGTTATATAGTTATATAAGTAATATAACCAATGTTCCTGAATAAACCCACTCATACATGGGTCTGCAGAGGTGGCCCATGGGTCAAGATTTTGTTTTGTGCTCTCAGAGGACCCCAAGTTCCAAGTTTGGTTTCCAGACCCACATCAGGTAGCTTACAACAGCCTGAAACTGTAGCACCTGCCTAGCCAACCTAACTTGGTGCATTAACTCCAGGCCAGTAAGACAGCCTTGTCTCTGTGTGTGTTTGTGTGTGTGCATGCATGTGTTCCTGTGTGCATGTGTGTGGAGGAGGGTTAGAGGGAAGAGATTGTTCACACATGTAGAAGTCAGACTATAACTCTGTGGAGTCAGTGTCCTTCCAACTTTAGGGATCAAACTCAGGTTGCCATATTCTTCCTGAGCTGTCTTATCAGTTCTAAAAATATTTCTAAACATAGGACGCTGTCACTTGGCACTGAATTTGCTCGAGTAGAATTTTTGCTCATGAAAGACAAAGACGGTAGCTGGCTATCACTTGGCAAGGGCTCTTGGATTCTCCAGAATAACTTAATACTTTTTTACTTTATAGATCGAAAGGATCCAGAATCCAGCTCTCTGGAGGAAGTATCAGGCAAACAAAAAAATCATGGATGAAAAGAATGGCCATGAAAGAAATGAGAAACAGCTCTTCCACGGGACGGAGGATAGCTCTATTCTACACCTCAACAGCCACGGATTTAACCGCAGCTATGCTGGGAAGAATGGTGAGGAAGGATGAAGTCAGTTTCCCCAAATGGGCTGCTAACTTAGAACTACCCTGGGCTCTGTTCATTGTTTCTCACATTGTGTTGGCCAGAGTAGAGTCCGTTTAAGCAGTAAAGAGTAATATATGTCTCAATTTCACCCCAAGGGCTTGACTACCTCTGAGGAGGAAAATAAATAATAACAATGATTATGATGATTAAGGAAAATTCATATTTTCTAGCCTATCCTTCCTTTCACATTAGTTGAAACATTGAGCCAACGTGTTGATTTATATGCTACATTGAACTACATTAAAATGTCTTTCTCTTTGCAGCCACACGCTATGGGAAGGGAACCTATTTTGCTGTCCATGCTTCCTATTCAGCTCATGATACATATTCCAGACCAGATGCCAATGGGAAGAAGTATATGTATTACGTGCGGGTTCTCACTGGGAACTACACAACTGGAAACCCGTCACTGATTGTCCCTCCTCCAAGGGACCCTCAAAATCTTACTGACTTGTACGACACTGTCACAGATGATGATAAAAACCCAAGTATGTTTGTAGTGTTCTATGACAACCAAGCATACCCAGAGTATCTCATCACCTTTAGGCCATGACACTTCAGGTCACCTTAATGCATCTGCTGCAAGACAAATTCCAGCTGTTCCTCTTTACGCTGTCTCTAAGAACACAAGGTCTTTCTTTGCCTTGGATGTTTCCTCAGCTGCTCCTCAATGGTGGAAATGAATCTACTTGAGAGCCAATCTAATTGAAAATTTGTATCAGGTACAGGCTGAAGCTGTGCTGTCACAAATGTGACAGTAACGCCTTCACGGACTTTCAGGAAGCCACACAATTCTGTCTGCCACCAGTGGAATCATGTTGAAGTGCTACCTTGCCATGAGGACACACAGTGTCACTGAGCCAATAAGTCTGCCAACTGAACAGATCCAGAGCAGAGAACCTCTTTCTTTACTGCCAGTCCTGTGCCATGTGGGCTGGACAGCTCCAGGCAAGGCTAGGTACAAACTGGGTGCTGGCATATGGCTCATGGTCGGTGTGAACTGAGCTACAAGGAGGGGCACAGCTCAGAAGCCATGGCCACATCTGAAATAATTCCTTTTTAATGTCAACCCCAATGTTCTGGCTACTTACTGAAACTAATGGGAAGACTCCCGCTGCATCACCAGAGGAGAAACCATCCACCCTGTGAAAATGAGTGAACACTGAGGACATCTGCTAGCATCTTTCCCATGGCAGGCCAGCTTGTGATGACTTCACAGCTTTGTGTGTTAAGACAATTAGTCAGGTTCCTAACTCAGTGTCTACTGGATGGTAATTCTTTCTTGTGGTACTGGGAACTGAACCCAGGGCCTCACATAAGCCAGGAACGACTCTACCACTGAGCTACACAGCCCCAGCCCTCTTTACTTCTTATGTTGAGGCAGGATCTCATCAGACTGCCTCTGATATCCTTCCATAGCCTTGGCAGGCCTTGAACTCACTCTCTTCCTGCTTTGACTACTTGTCTGAGGCCTGTGCCACCAGACCTGGATAAAGTTGTCGTTTTAATTTTCTCCTGTCAATTTCAGACTCAGTGCCATTTATTGAGTGCCTAGACTTTGCCTAGTAAAGTGAGAGATGCAGTCACAAACATGACCTTGTTTCTATGAATGGTGCTTTGGGGGAAGTTTTTCCATATTTCAGAGCTTAAGGGAACATGTTCAGAGCACAAGAAACGTCCTTGTCTGAGCTCACTGACACAGGAACCCTAAGAGCCAGCTTCCTGAGTCTTGGTGCTGGTGTCCAGTCCTTCTCTATTCCCACCACAGAACCTGGCCTTGAGAGAAGCAGGTGCTGTTTCGGCCATCACTCAGTGGCCATCATACACTGACCAACACATGGTGTCCATCATTCAGTGGCCATCACACAGTGACTATCAATGAGTGGCCATTACTCAGTGTCCATCACATGGTCATTCCACGTGACCTTCATGCAGTGACCATCACATGATGTCTATCACACAGTGTCCATCCCTCAGTGGCCATCACAGTCGCAAGTACCTCAGGTGATCTGTAAAGTGACCTCAGATTTCCCTGGATTTTTCCTTCTGAATTTGGTGCCCACTCTACTTCTTTCAGGAGTTCTGTAGGCCAAGGAGCTAGTGCTGTGTGATGTTCTCAGGTCATACATCCTGGGTGTGGGGAGGACTAAGGTGCTGCTTCCCACCATAGGGATCACCAGGGGACCTCAAGTGCAGCAAGGGTCACCATTGCTACCACAACAACACAGAGGCCTTGGAACCTCTGCTGCTGTTTCTAAGTGGGCTGGCACAGACTGTGGCTTAGGAGGGGCTGGCTTCCTCTGCACTGGCATCTGAACTCAGTACCAACAGCAGTCTAAGGAAATGGGATAAAAATGAGAGGTCTGATTTCATCTGCTTTTTTCCTCCAGTGGTTTAGTTAACTCAGGGCAAGGCTGAATAGCCAGATGTTACAGTGTGGAATAAAGACTCAACCAGCAAATGTCACAATTACCTTCAGCCTTTCCTCACTTCTAGTAAAATTACTTGAAAAATGTCTCTCAGTGGAATCATTTTTCTCCTACTGGGCAAACATGGGGAGGGTGGGTGTAGGTCAATGACTTACAGTGGACACAATTAGCAGGACAGCACTGAGGGGTCCTTAAGGTACTAATGCTCAGTTGGAAATTACAGGAGGGGCACCATGAAGGTTAAGGTTCAGAGAGCCTGTATCCAGTGAGCAGCCAGCCTGGAGCCCTAGATTGTACTGGATAGCTCACTGTAGGACCACACAGTCTATGCTCCTTGGACACCCGAGGAACGTGCTGAAGGGTCAGTCTGTGGTGCCCTCCATGCCGTACAGAATCTGCTTTCAGTGGGCACCTGGAGGATTTCAACAGCCCTAACCATAACCTCACCTGGATTTGGGGCCCAGGAACTTCACCTTTGTATCCTTTAGTGTAAAAACAGAATTAAAACCTCAACGCAGGGGCCAGAAGGCTCAGTGCTGTGGGACAATGCTTTTACCCTCTAAAGATTTGTTTCTTTTACTTGTTTAATAAAATGTTGATTGGTCAGTAGCCTGGCAGGAAGTAGAGGCAGAGCAATAAGAACAGGAGAGTTCTAGAAAAAGAAAAGATTCGGTCTGCAATTGTCACTCAGACACAGAGGAAGCCAAACACAGATGAAGCAAGATGTGTGTGCATCACGGAAAAAGGTACCAAGCCACTTGGCTAACACAGTCAAGTATTATGGGCTAATATAAGAGTTAATAATTAGCCTGAGCTAATAGGCCAATCAGTTTATAATTAATGGAGCCCTCTGTGTATTTATTTGGGACTAAACAGATATGGGATCTGGTGGGACAGAAACTTCTGTCAACAGATCAGTGGTTAAGAGCATTTGTTCTTGCAGAGGACATGGGTTTAGTTCCCAGCACCCACATTGCAGTTCATGGCCACTTGTAACTATAGTTTCAGGGAGCCATGGCCCCTCTTTATGACCTCTGAGGGAACTGCACACATGTGGAACACATACATACATGCAGGCAAACACACACATTAAATAAAAGAAAAAATCTTAAAAGACATCCAAACTATACAACTGTACTAACTACATCCACAGATATCATCAAGAACTAATTAGGTAATTTCATTAAAAACAAAACAAAACCAAAGACTCCAAAACCTTTTCATGAAGTTTTGAAAGCACAATGGCCCTGGCCACCATACCTACTGACAACAAGGTGGGTTTGTTAGCCCTGCTGAGACTCAGATACAACTCAGCTTGACACTACAGGAGTGTGTGAGCTCCGATGGCCCCTGCAGAGAGAGTCCAAGGACTTCTTTAGCAGTTGGTATTTTTCACTCAGATCTGGTCCTCTAGAGCAGGATGGTGTGGGAGCCAGGTCATGCTGGCTTTCTCTGTGCTCACCCTCTGCTGCCTCTTAGCCATCAGCTAGGGCCTCACAATCTCTCGATAACATCAGGGAACCTCCTCCCATCACTGGCTTCTACAATGTAGTCTGAACTCTTCCCAGGTCTTTGTATAACACCATTCCTTCCCAGAGAATGAAAGACTTCCCTACTGTAGAGCATACAAGCTTCTCTGAGCCCGGCCTACACTGAGTCCATTCTGCATCAGTCCATGCCTCCAGAGAACCTAGACTGCCTCGTGAGAAACTTACCTAGAAACAACATTTGCTGAGGAGTCTCATCAAATAATGCGCGCGCTGCAAACTAAAAAGTGTTCATATCCTTTACAATCAGAAGAGCTGTAACCCAGCCCTGACTCTATTGGTGTTTATAACAGTGCAGCTGCCGAGAGCACCAGGAATCACCAGATCTGCCTGACAGGATGCCCACAGGAGATTGAACCCTGGAGTGATTCTTGGTGTATCTCTTCTTTTTTCCCCTATTCCATACAGACCTCAGTCCTTCAAAATGCTTTAATAATTCATTGTTGAACCATGCATAACAACCCAAAAATTACCCGAAGAAAGAGATGGAATCAAGTCTAAGAATAGAAAACAGCTCTGGCCATAGCATGCTCCATGCCATAGCCAATGGTGGAGCATTGTCTAGACCACTCTCTCTTGTCTGCCTACTCAAAGAACTAAGGAGTGTACTGTGCTTTTTACATGCTGAGCACTGTTCTGTGCCCAAGTTCTGTGAATGAAGCAGTAACCACATAAAACTCTTTATCCTAATGGAGTTACTTTGTGCTAGGTCGAAGAGGAGACCTCTGAGGACTAAGAGAAAAAGCAAACAGGCTGGTCAATGTCCACGTGAGTGTATGTGTGGGTTTATCAGTACTCCTGTGCAGACATGAGACAGATCCCCCTTTCAACCTCCCTTGTCACTCTAGACATTACCATCTATTCATTTAAGACATCCCATCGGAAGGTATGCAGCAATACATACGAGACAGAAATATTCAAAGTCTCACCCTGTAACATCTGTGGTAACTCTAGCTTTTGGTAAGTCTATGAGAAGCCTGCTGGCTGGTCCAATAAACTACATGCTCTTAAAAGAAGTCTCATGGCCTTGAAAGCTTGCAGCAACATGATGATTGGGAAAGTTAAATATCAATCAGACAGGCAAACACCTGGGCCAGAGTAGGGCAGCTCTGCAGGTGGCTGGAGATCAACCCGTTCTAGGAATCATGGTTACCAGTGCTGGGCCAGCAGTGCTGAGACTGGGAGAAGGGAGCAGCGAGGCTCTGCTCGAGGCCTCCGCTGGACGCCTTCAATGCTGTGCTCTGTTCTTGCTTTCTCCACCACACAGACTCACACCTACTCTGCCACAGCAATCTTAAGGCTGCCATAGACGATGGAAGATAGATGGCTGGGGGAGGTATAACAAAAATTTACAAGCCAGCACAATGGTATATATGCTTTTAGTCCAGGAACTCAGGAGGCAGAGGCATGTGGATCTCTGAGACTGAGACCAGCCGGGTCTACATAGCACTTCTAAAGTCAACCAGCACTACACAGGGAGGTCCTGTTTAAAAAAAAAAGGGCAAAACAAGACAAAAAACCAAAATGAAGATGGACATTTTAAAAAAGAAGAATATCTGACTGAGAAATGCCTGAAAACAGCTGACAGTCAGGAAAATCACACTGACACTCTCAGAAGACAGTCTGATTTACCTGTGCTGAGGAAACAGACTCACAGACACAGCCTCACTAACAATAGGAATGTGCATTGTGAGGGACACTTGGAAACACGCTGGCATCGTCTGATCTCCTTGAGTCCTGTGTACCCACAGACCAGCCACCACTCCATGTCTGTATACCACCTCTGGAGAAACTCTTGCACATGTATGTCAGAAGACATGTACAAGAAAGATTCTGTTCATGAACACAAAAAACTGCGAACCATTCAATTGTCCACCAGCCCGTAACAACTACTCAGCAGTACCTTGATGCAAGAGACCAACAGGCCACAGGAAGATGAGAAAAGTTGTACTCAACAACAGTTAAACCTGAGAAACACGGTTCTGAATAAAAGAAATCCCCACAGTGAAGCCTCACTTCACGCTGATGTGGATGCAGCTTAAACAACAGATCCCCACAAGTGTGGTGAGGAGGTGAGGAACTTAGTCTACAATGGCTGGTGGGCATGTGAAATGATGCAGGACCCTGGGAAGTGGGCTGGGAACTAATAGGGTAAACAGAGAAGTAACATGGGATGTTTTGGATCTTCTGCAGTTAAAGCTAATAGGTGGTTGTGGGTCACTAGGAACTGAACTCTGCTTCTCTGAAAGAGTCCTACATGCTGCTGACTGCTGAGCCACTGCTCCAGCCCTTGATACTATATTATCTTTAATCTTACAAATATGTTGCATATATATTGTCTTGATATGTAAAGATATAATACAAAGGAACATCAAAGAAACAATTAATAAAAGGAAATCTTTAAAATTAAATTTTAAACCTCTAAATTTTGCCGGTTGCTTTCTGTTCTTATATAGTCTGAATAGCGGTGACCTTTGTATATAGCAACTTACAATATCATTTCCAGAAACATGAGTTTCTGGGACTGTAGAAATGTTCATCTGGGTATTCCATTGCTGCATCAGGTAATGACCACTGAATTCACTGCTATATTAGTAGTCTTTCTTCTCTTTCCTTCTGACCCTATGCATTCAACCCATTTTGTGCTTTGTTTCACTTAAGATGGGGTTCCAATTCCTAGAAGATGAACATCTGCCTCTTGAAGAGTCCAATTCAGATGCCAAGATTCTGGAGTAATGATACTAATGTTCATTCCCGTGTTTAGTAATTCCTCAATTACAATGTTATTTATATGCACTCTTAGCTTTTTCCTTGATCATTTATAGATGTCTGTCACAATAGATGCTTCCTATTTCCTATTGGAATTTTTGATTCGTCCTCCATGTTTATTCCATCATCCAGAACAGTGTGGTTTTTTACAGCAGGAAATGAATTTTTTAATTTTCCTGGTGAGACATGTCTTCCACAGTGACTGGGAATACCTGGACTATATTTGACTTGGTGACCTGTGAGAGGCGTTCCTAAGAAGTTTCCCTGACGATATTGGGTTGCCTTGTCTGTCTTTTGTTGATCTGTATCCATTGTTCCAATGTCAGCCTTTGCCACACCTCCTACATAATCCAAAAGTTTGATACCTTTTATTTTTACCATTCCCAGAGGAGACATTATTTCAAGGAATTCCTTGTCTACAATCCTTTCTTAGATGTCCTAATCTGCCATAATTAAAACATTTGGCATTTTGATATCTCCTCATACCTTTGGAAATTGCTTCTCCTGCCCAAACCTCAGTATTATAGTCAAATGTCTCAATTTTCTTTGTATGCAGGATCCATTCATCCATTGGTGCTGATCTAACCTTTAAAGACATAAGTATCTTTTTGCATTCTAAGTTGGATTTTCAAAAGCCAAAGATACAATAAGTACTTGTCTAGCATCTGGGTCTGTTACTCCTATTTATACAGTCTTAGTTAATCTTTGTAAAATGGCACTATAGGATTCTCTCTAGCCCTGTTTAACCCTCGTATATGATTCAATTCATTTCAGTGGTTCTTGAATTCTGTCCCAAGTATTTAAGGTTGTTTTGTGTCATAGGGACAAGATTTGTTCATTGTAAAGAGCTGGATCCTGTGGGACAGCGTAAGAGCCCTTGCCAAGAATTTGATCTTAGGAAGCCTCAATCTTTTTGGTTTTCCCTGAGGTTTTAAAACTTTTGCCTCTTCTTGCCAATATCATTTTCACAGTAATTGTGGCCTGTCTTCCAGGACTGTTGAAATGAATTGAAGTTAATCATGTGGAGTTTCCTTATTGCTAGACACTCATGTCTTTACCATCTCCCTAAGAATTGCTGAAAATAAGCCAGAAGATACTACTCTTTCTTAATTTCTTTTAGAACATTCATTCCTATAGGCATTCATTTACATTCTTTGGATCCATTTTGGGCCTTTAGAACTTGATGCTTTGTCAAAGTCATTTACAGGGGAGGAAGCTAAAATCCTGGGTAAGTCATCTCTGAGAGCTACTGGCGATGTTAAACCCTGACCTTGTCCCTTCTCATCATCCACGATAATTTCCATAATCACTTCAAATCTTTTTACTACTGTCTTTTGCAAAGCCTGACTCTCTTGTCTTGTATATATTTCTAGTGCTTTCATTGAGAAACACAGCTTTTGGTACTCATTCTGCACATGTGATTCCAAGATGTGAAGTTTATACTTGAAGATAACATTTCATCCTTGCACATTATTTGGATAGCATGCAGATTGCCTTCCTTAAGGGATACTCTATCTGCTAGAATATTATAATTTTTTAACTGATTTTGGTTGTCAAATTCAACAGTATGAATTCATTCAGATAATTTCTCATTACCCTTTGACTTGAGTGGAATTTTGTCTATCAAATTAATGTTATCCTTTTAATAGTATTAATTTTTTCAGCTAACTTTTGATTTTCTATGCTATTAAACCTGTCAGCGTCCTGTTCATTATTAGTCTGTAAAGACTGTATCATTTCTAAAAGTTGTTCATTCTTGGCTCTGTTCTCAAACCATTTTCTTAAGGATATAATATGAAAAACAAACTAAGTCATAATATCCAATAAATGGATGTATCAGAAAAACCACATAAGCCTTGCAGAATAATACTCATAGTATAAGCAAAAAATGTTATTAAATTCCTGGTTGATAATATTGGCTGAATTATATCTTTCAAGTTTATTATTTACTAATCACATATTTACCTTTGTTATGAGATTTTGATAAATTGTTGAATGTGAGCTGCAAAGGAAAAAGGTCAAGTTACTTATAAAGGTAAACCTATCAGCCTTACACCTGACTTCTCTATGGAAACCATGAAAGCCAGAAGGTCCTGGATAGATGTGCTGCAGAAACTAAGAGAACATGGATGCAAGCCCAGACTACACTACCCAGCCAAGCTTTTATTCACTATAAATGGAGAAAACAAACTTTTCTAGGATAAAAACAAATTTAAACAATACGTAACCACAAATCCAGCCTTACAGAAAGTAATAGAAGGAAAATCACAAACCAAGGAGTCCAACAATGCCCACAATAACTCAGACATCTAGTGACACTTCACCAGCACAACTAAAAGAAGGGAAACACACAAACTCTACTACCAAAAAAAAAAAAAATGACCGGAGTTAACAACCACTGGTCGTTAATATCACTTAATATCAATGGACTCAACTCACTTATAAAAAGGCACAGGCTAAGAGCTTGGATACGAAAACAGGATCCAACATTCTGCTGTTTACAAGAAACACACCTCAACCACAAAGACAGGCACCTACTTAGAGTAAAGGGATGGGAAAAGGTTTATCAAGCAAATGGACCTAAGAAACAAGCAGGTGTGGCCATACGAATTTCTAACAAAGTTGACTTCAAACTTAAATCAATCAGAAGAGATGGAGAGTGTGGGAGTGTCATATATCAATCTGTTGATTTCATTGGTTCAATAAAGAAACTGCCTAGGCCCATTGATGATAGGCCATCCCTTAGGTGGGCTGAGTAAAGAGAAGGGGATTCTGGGAAAGAGAAGCTGAGAAGGAGTCGCCATAATGCCCGCACTCCAGAGAGACACGGGCTAGAATCTCCCGGTAAGCACACCTTGGGGTGCTATACAGATTATCAGAAATGGGCTAGTCCAAGTGCAAGAGCTAGCCAATAAGAGGCTGGAACTAATGGGCCAGGCAGTGATTAAAAGATTACAGTTTTCCATGTAATTATTTCGGGTAAAGCTAGCCGTGCCGTGCAGGCAGCCAGGTGCGGGGTAACACAGCCCGGCCGCCCCTCTTACTACAAATCCGGCCGCCCCTCATTCAACAGGAGAGGGACACTTTATACTCATAACAGGAACAATTGATCAGGATGAAGTCTCAATCCTGAATATCTATGCCCCTAATATAAAAGCACCCACGTACGTAAAAGAAACATTACTAAAACTCAAGGCTGCCATCAAACCGCACACACTAATAGTAGGAGATTTCAACACTCCTCTTTCACCAATGGACAGGTCAATCAGACAGAAACCTAACAGAGAAATAAGAGAATTAATGGAGGTAATGAATCAAATGGACTTAACAGACATCTATAGAACATTCCACCCAAATAGGAAAGAATATACCTTCTTCTCTGCAGCTCATGGAACCTTCTCAAAAATTGACCACATCCTCGGTAACAAAGCAAACTTCCACAGTTACAAAAAAATATCCATAATCTCCTGTGTTTTATCAGATCACCATGGATTAAAGTTAGAATTCAACAACAAAGCTACCCCCAGAAAGCCTACAAACTCATGGAAACTGAACAGTCAACTATTGACCCACACCTGGATCAAAGAGGAAATAAAGAAAGAAATTAAAGTCTTCCTTGAATTCAATGAAAATAAAGAAACATCCTACTCAAACTTATGGGACACTATGAAAGCAGTCCTAAGAGGAAAGTTCCCACTTAAAGAGAACAGAGAAAGTACACATTGGAGACTTAACAACCCACCTGAAATCTCTAGAAAAAAAAGAAGCAGACTCACCTAGGAGGACTAGAAGACTGGAAATAGTCAAAGTGAGGGTGGAAATCAACAAAATAGAAACACAGAAAACAATCCAAAGAATCAATGAAACAAAAAGCTGGTTCCTGGAGAAAATCAACAAGATTGATAAAACCCTATCCAAACTAATCAAACGGCAGAGAGAGAATATGCAAATTATTAAGATCAGAAATGAAAAGGCGGACAAAACCACAGACATAGAGGAAATTCAGAGAATCATTAGATCTTACTACAAAAGCCTGTATGCCACAAAACTGGAAAATGTAAAAGAAATGGACACTTTTTTGATAAATACCATATACCAAAGTTAAATCAGGACCAGGTGAACAATCTAAATAGACCTGTCAGTCGCGAAGAATTAGAAGCTGTTATCAAAAACCTCGCTACCAAAAAAAGCCCGGGACCAGATGGTTTCAATGCGGAATTCTACCAGAACTTCCAAGAAGACCTAATACCTATACTCCTTAATGTATTTCACAATATAGAAACAGAAGAGTCATTGCCAAATTCCTTTTATAAAGCTACAGTCACTCTGGTACCAAAACCACACAAAGACTCAACCAAGAATGAGAATTACAGGCCAATCTCACTAATGAACATTGACACAAAAATTCTCAACAAAATACTGGCAAACCGTATCCAAGAACACATTAGAAAAATTATCCATTATGATCAAGTAGGCTTCATCCCAGAGATGCAAGGCTGGTTCAACATACGAAAATCTATCAATGTAATCCATCATATAAATAAACTGAAAGAAAAAAACCATATGATCATTTTATTAGATACTGAAAAAGCTTTTGACAAAATTCAACATCCCTTTATGATAAAAGTCTTGGAGAGATTAGGGATACAAGGGTCATAGCTAAATATAATAAAAGCTATTTACAGCAAACCGACAGCTAACATCAAACTAAACGGAGAGAAACTCAAAGCCATCCCACTAAAATCAGGAACACGACAAGGCTGTCCACTCTCTCCATACCTCTTCAATATAGTGCTTGAAGTTTTAGCAATAACAATAAGACAACATAAGGGGATCAAGGGGATTCGAATTGGAAAGGAAGAAGTTAAGCTCTCGTTATTTGCAGATGATATGATAGTATACATAAGCAACCCCAAAAACTCTACCAATGAACTCCTACAGCTGATAAACACCTTTAGTAATGTGGCAGGATACAAGATCAACTCCTTTACACTATACACTTCCTATACACTAAGCCTTCCTATACACTAAGGATAAGGAAACAGAGAGGGAAATCAGAGAAGCATCACCTTTCACGATAGCCACAAATAGCATAAAATAACCCTGACCAAGGAAGTGAAAGATCTATTTGACAAGAACTTTAAGTTTTTGAAGAAAGAAATAGAAGAGGACACCTGAAAATGGAAGGATCTCCCTTGCTCTTGGATTGGGAGGATCAACATAGTAAAAAATGGCAATTCTACCAAAGGCAATTTATAGATTCAATGCAATCCCCATCAAGAGTCCATCGAAATTCTTCACTGATCTTGAGAGTACAATAATCAACTTTATATGGAAAAACAAAAAACCCAGGATAGCCAAAACAATCTTATACAATAAAGGAACTTCTGGAGGCATTAACATCCCTGACTTCAAACTCTATTACAGAGCTACAGTAATGAAAACAGTGTGGTATTGGCATAAAAATAGAGAAGTCGACCAATGGAAATGTATAGAAGACCCGGATTTTAACCCACAAACCTATGAACACCTCATTTTCGATAAAGGTGCTAAAAGTATACAATGGAAGAAAGAAAGCATCTTCAACAAATGGTGCTGGCACAACTGGATGTCAACCTGTAGAAGAATGAAAATAGACCCATATCTATCACCATGCACAAAACTCAAGTCCAAATGGATCAAAGACCTCAATATCAATCTGAACACACTGAACCTGATAGAAGAGAAAGTAGGAAGTACCCTACAACAGATGGGCACAGGCGATTGCTTCCTAGGTATAACCCCAGCAGCACAGACATTAAGGGCAACATTGAATGAATGGGACCTACTGAAACTGAGAAGCTTCTGTAAAGCAAAGGACACTGTCACTAAGACAAAAAGGCAACCTACTGACTGGGAGAAGATCTTCACCAACCCCGCAACAGACAAAGGTCTGATCTCCAAAATATATAAAGAACTCAAGAAACTAGACTTTAAAATGCTAATTAACCCAATTAAAAAATGGGGCACTGATCTAAACAGAGAATTCTCAACAGAAGAAGTTCAAATGGCCAAAAGACACTTAAGGTCATGCTCAGCCTCCTTAGCTATCAGGGAAATGCAAACCAAAACAACATTGAGATATCATCTTACATCTGTCAGAATGGCTAAAATCAAAAACACCAATGATAGCCTTTGCTGGAGAGGCTGTGGAGGAAGGGGTACCCTCATCCATTGCTGATGGGAATGCAAACTTGTGCAACCACTTTGGAAAGCAGTGTGGTGGTTTCTCAGGAAATCCGGGATCAACCTACCCCTAGACCCAGCAATACCACTCTTGGGAATATACCCAAGAGATGCCCGATCATATGACAAGGACATTTGTTCAACTATGTTCATAGCAGCATTATTTGTAATAGCCAGAACCTGGAAACAACCTAGATGCCCTTCAATGGAAGAATGGATGAAGAAAGTGTGGAATATATACACATTAGAAAACTACTCAGTGGTAAAAAACAATGACTTCTTGAATTTTGCATGTAAATGGATGGAAATAGAAAACACTATCCTGAGGTAACCCAGACCTAAAAAGATGAACATGGGGTGTACTCACTCATAATTGGTTTCTAGCCATAAATAAAGGACATTGAGCCTATAATTTGTGATCCTAGAGAAGCTAAATAAGAAGGTGAACCCAAAGAAAAACATAGTCAGCCTCCTGGTTATGGGAAGTAGACAAGATTGCCGGGCAAAAAATTGGGATCTTGGGCGTGTGGTTTGGAGGGGGATAAGGAGAGAAGGGGAGAGAAATGTGAGAAGGGGAGGGTGGGGGAACTTGGGGAAACGGGATGAGTGGGATAAAGGAAGGTTGGTTAGGGGAGCATAGAAGCACATATCTTAATTAAGGGAGCCATCTTAGGGTTGGCAAGAGACTTGGACCAAAGGGGCTCCCAGGTGCCCAAGGCAATGTCCCCAGTTAGTTCCTGGGGCAGCTGAGGATAGGAAACCTTAAATGACCCTATCCTATAGCCATACTGATGAATCTCTTGCATATCACCATAGAACCTTCATCTAGTGATGGATGGAGATAGAGACAGAGACCCACACTGGAGCACAGGACTGAGCTCCCAAGGTCCCAATGAGGAGCGGAAGGAGGGAGAATATGAGCAAAGAAGTCAGGACCACAAGGGGTGCACCCACCCACAGAGACAGTGGGGCTGATCCATTGGGAGCTCACCAAGGCCAGCTGGATTGTGACTGAAAAAGCATGGGATAAAACCGGACTCTCTGAATTTGGCAGACAATGAGGGCTGCTGAGAAGCCAAGGACAATGGCACTGGGTTTTGATCCTACTTCATGTTCTGGCTTTGTGGGTGCCAAGCTAATTTGGATGTTCACCTTCCTAGACCAGGATTGAGGGGGGAGGACTCTGGACTTTCCACAGGGCAGGGAACCCTGACTGCTCTTCAGGAGAGGGAGAGGGAGGAGGGGGGAGGGGGGGAAGAATGGGAGGAGGGGGAGGAAAATGGGAGGTGGGGAGGAGGCAGAAATTTCTTTTTTTTTTCAATAAAAAAAAGAACTGGAAAAAATAAAACAGCTTTTAAAAACAAAAACAAAAAAAACAAAAAAAAGCCCTCAAATGCTCAGAGATCTGGTAAATATGACATTTAAATGTTTAATTATTAAAAGACTTTTAACAACTAAGAAACAGGTTTGATCCTGTATCGGGGTCCAACCCCAACATAAACTATCTCTCTGGACCAGCATGGAGGCATGGGGATAATTGAGACACAGTTCACACAGCAATATTAGAAGGGAGTCTAAGCAATATTAGAAGGGTTCATTTGGATCCTGAAGATCACCCATGTGTTTCCTCCAAACAGCTTTTTCTCCAAAGGTAACTGAGGGGAAAGTTCATTAGCATTCTGTTTCTGGGGTAGCAAGACTAAAGTCCATCCTCAGTTCTGTAACTAGCTTAGATTAACACCTCTTCCTAGGTGGTCCCCACAATTACAAAGAAGAGAGCAGAACAACATCAGCATATCCTGAGCCCAGGAGACAGCCAGTCTGTAAGTGCTTTTAGCACCTCAGTTGATACTGTGGCTTGAGAGCCTGGCTGCCAATTCAATGCAGAAATATGTGGCCTGTACATTGCCCCACAGTCCTGGCAGCCCCACTCCATTTCCTCCAAGGCAGAATGCAAAAGACAGATGGGCACAGGACTACGTCCATCCATAATTCACTTCATGTGAAGGCACTAACCACTGGGAAAAACTGCCTTTCATCTAAACTCCTGAAGATCTCCAGACGGTAGAGGGAAGAAAACTGGAATCGACTCCCTGGCTGGTCTTCCTACGAATTTTCAACCTCACAGGATCTTCTGAAGCCTGGCAGGCCTGCACTAACAGCAGAACAAAAGCTGTTCTGAAACCCTTGCCCTCAGTGACCATGGAGGACCCTGAGGAGCGACTGTCTAGGTATCCAAGTGAGTAAGTTCTCTGTCATTTTTACATCAGTAACTCAGATAAAGTTTTGTCCTCAAGATCTCTGGTGCAGTTTGATGGCTAAGAGGTTTTGTCAGTTGAAAAGAGACAATCTCACAAAACAGATTGCAGCATAACTTCTTACCATGTTAAATAAAAGGTGTTTTAAGATGCAAAGCTCCGTGTGTGGCTGGTCCTGTGCATGTGCCCGATTGCCCCATCATTGTGGAAGAGGTCTTGGCTGGAAGATGATGAGGAGCAGCTGATGAGAAGGCAGCGCAAGGAGAAGAAGGAACTGCTAGCCAAGATTCGGGGAATGAAGAATGCTGTTCCCAAAAAATGACAAAAGGAGGAGGAAGCAGTTAATTGAAGATGTAGCTAAGTTGGAGAGAGAAATGGAACAGAAACACAGGGAAGAACTGGAGCAGTTGAAACTGACTTTCGCGAAGAGTAAGATAGATTCTGTCGCTGTTAACATTTCAGACTTGGTACCTGAGAACCAACCACCTCGAATTTCAAAAGCACAAAACAGATGGGGGGAGGTGGAAAGGCTGCACTGGAAAAGGAGAGGGAAGAAAGGATAGCAGAAGCTGAAATTAAGAATTTATCTGGAGCCAGACATGTAGAGAGTGAAAAACTTGCTCGTATACTGGCAGCCAGAGAATTGGAAATCAAGCATATTCCCTCTGACAATCAATGTATGTATGGAGCGCTTGAGGATCAGCTGAGAGAGAGCAGTCACCAGCCAGGTCCTGAGCTGCTTGCGGCAGGTCCCAAGCGGGTCCCAGGAGGCCCACAGAGCAGCTAGTCCCAGGCAGAGACAGCTGCCAGGCTCTGGAGTGGTTGCAAGTTTTCCGGAGGCAGGCAGTCACATGGCAGGTGAGCAGGAGACAGAGACAGGATAGACACAACATGTAGAGTAAGATTTAATATTTATTCAGGGGATTGGGGGGAAAAGGGAGAAGGGGGAGAGAGAGAGAGAGAGAGAAGAGGAAAAAGAGAAGGAGAAGGGGGGACCAGGACGCATGCACCAGGAGGGGACAGAGAGAATCTAAGATGGCAACGAGAGGTCAGGGGTCACTGGGAGTGGACGTGGCTTTCCTCTTAAAGCCATAACATTCCCAGGTCTTTTTTATAATAAAAAGCAAGAGATTAGACAGCACAGTTTGATGGAATTGGGGCAGCGGATTCTCAAAACTGCTTCCGGCTGATTTGTGGGCTGGGTGCTGGCCACATCCTGGCATAGCTGGTCTCTTTGCACCTGACCAGTGTCTGTGGCATGAAAATGTCTGGTGTCTCTTATTCTGTTTAAGGTATTGGCAGAACAAAGAACAAAGTTAAATTAAGGGAAAAAAACAAATTTTAAGACCAAGGAATTGAGGGGTTATCTGACCTGTTTAAGGTAGAGTTGTTCGTTTGGAAACTACAGCTCCCAGATTCCTCCCGGATTACGGACACCTGCACATGCAGGTGTGCGCAGGTGTGGGACATTCTTCCCAGCCACCCCTGTGCTCTCCAATAAAAAGCAGGGCTCGCCACGAGCTCAGCCCTTTTTCTATGCCCCCCCCATCCTTCTGTGTCCCGCACACCTTGCTCCTTATTGTGTGACCCCTCCCTATTAAAAGCACCCACATGGGAGCTGCGTGTCTGCGTCTATTTCGCTGTGCGTGTTTGTCTGTCTCGTGTTTGTCCACACTCACCTGCGTTTAAAGAACAACATTTTGGTGCCGTTAAACTCGGGGACTTCTGTCCCGGGCCCTCCATCTGAGGCCTGGCCTCCGGGCTTTTGGTGCCTCCCGGAGTCTGGGGCCTCCTGCCCGGCATGAAGCCGCAACCGGGACCTGCGACCACCTCCATGTCTTCTCGCCGCGGCCATCTCCAACACCAACCAATTCGTGAGTTTGCCCAGCGGGCTCTTCCCCATTACGCCTAGAGAATGCCTGGCCAGCTTTCTCTGGCGCCTTCTGGGTTGATTGCCCCCCCTTTTTTCTCCCTTCCTCCCATCCTTGGTTGATGGTAATTCTGTCCGCAGCTGAGGATTTGGTGTCCTCAGTTTCTCTCCCTGGGGATTTGGTGTCCCTAGCTTCTTCTTTCTTTCCTTCCTTCTCTCTTCACGTGCGGGCTTGTTTTCGGTACAAGCACCTTCTCCGACTGTACGGTCAGCCCCAAAAAGGCTTGGTCTTCTCCTCCTAGCCGGGGTCTCCCCGTCGGTAGCAAGGTTCGGGAAGACCCTGCCTATAGCGCGGCCTCCCAGGTCCAGGGAAGCTTGCACCTTGGGACTTGCTGCATTCGCGGCACCCAGTGTGCCTTTTGCAGACAGACTTACCGCTTAACCATGGGTACCAGGAACTCTAAACCAATTTCCCCAAATTCTCCCCTCGGTCAACTACTAGAATCTCTGAAGCCACATGCTTTGATTCCCTCCGTTAAGTTAAAGACGCTGACGCGTCTCTGCTCCAAAACTTGGCCCCGTTATAAGTTAGAGGACAACATCCGCTGCCCCCCCCCAAGGCTCATTTGTCCCCGATATTTTATGGGAACTGGCCAATTTTTGTCACCGGACAGCTAAATGGAAGGAGATGACATATATAATGGTGTTTTTTTATATGGCTCTTAAAACTGACCCGTCTACGACTTCCCAATGCTCTCCTGCCCACATGTTTCTAGCAATGTCTGCTCCACAGGCACCCTCCGCTCCAGCCATGACAATGGATCCGGTGGACGAGCCTCCGCCCCCCCCGACCTTGAGGAACCACCCCCTCCCGCCCTGCCCGGTCTTGCAACACCTCACCCACTCCCTTGCCTTCAACAGGTTCCAGACACCGGAAGGGCTCACCTAAATCCTTCCTCCGTGATGCCTCTAATCGTTCTACCCTTAGATCCCTCTCTTGTTCCCCGCCGCGCAAACATTCCTCTAAATCCAGGTCTCTTTCCCCAAGGAGTTCCCGCTCCCACCGAAGCTCTGGCTCTTCATCCAGTTCTTCTGATTCACCCTCACATTTTTCCAGTATCAGGTGGCGAAAACAATTAACAGTTTCTTTCTGTCACAGACAGCCGGAAGTGATGTCGGATTCCTCTCTGTCTTCCCCTAGCCCGACCCCGCTCCCTCGGTCTTCCAGAGCACCTTCAAGCTCCACCCCCATCCGCCATCTTGCCCCAAAATTCACCCCGCCCCTAACACGCTCGCGGGCTACAGCAGATACTGGCGCTAGCCAAATTAAGCCAGCCACGGTTCTGCCCTGCGAGAAGTGGCTGGCACTGAGGGACTAATAAAAGTCCATGTCCCCTTTGCCTTATTAGAGCTGTACCAGGTCTCCAAGTTATTAGGGTCATACACGGCTGACCCCACCAATTTCACAAGAGAATTTCAATTTTTAACACAATCTTATAGCCTGACATACCATGACGTATTTACAATTTTGTTTAATAACCTATTCCCTGAGGAACGCAGACAGGTCTGGGAGCAGGCGAGGCAGCATGCTGACGAGGCACATCAAACCCAGGCCTCCCACCCCCCGTGGGCAGAGGCCGTCCCAGACCAGGAACCCCACTGGGACTATAACACTCACGAAGGTATTCTGGCCAGGGACCGGTTCTTAACCTGCCTCATGGTGGGACTTCACAAGGCTGCCCTTAAACCGGTAAACTATTCTAAGCTCGCAGAGATTTTCCAAGATACTAAGGAAAATCCTTCTGCATTTCTCGACCGACTAACTAAAATCATGTTACAGTTCACAAATATGGATCCAGAGTCTACTGAGGGCAGACAGTTCCTGATGTCCCATTTCATCAGCCAGTCCTACCCAGACATCAGGGAAAAACTTAGATGTGTGGAAAGGGGTCCTCTAACCCCACCGGCAGAGCTCCTGGAGATGACTTTCAAGATTTACCATGCAAGAAACGACAAAGCCAAAAATTACTGCCACATAATTACTGCACCCGCCCGGCCAACTGAGGCGAGAGACTTCACCGCCCACCCTGTTCGCGCTGCTCCCCCACCCCCCGGGGCACGTGAGCCGCCCAGCCCATGCTTCAAATGCAGTAAGTCAGGTCACTGGGCAAAGGGGTGCCCCAATCCTCGTCGTAACCCACGGGGCCCCTGCCCTAGATGTCACAGGGAGGGCCACTGGTCCATGGACTGCCCTCATGTGTTTGCTGATGCGGGGGCAGTGGGCCCAGAGGTTCCCCAGGTCGACTTATTGGGTCTAGCTCTGGAAGATTGACGGTCCCCGGGCTCCATTGACCCGACCGCCACACCCATCTGCAACCGGGAGCCCCGGGTACTTCTCAGCATTTCGGGTCATCTCATTTCATTTCTCCTGGACACCGGAGCACTGTATTCAGTTCTAAGAGAATTCTGGGGGCCCACCTCTCCCTCTAACTCCCCTATTGTCGGGATAGGAGGACAGCCTTATCTACCTCACCAGACTCCACCTCTCAATTGTGTATTTAGAGGTATCTTTCTCACTCACTCATTCCTAGTTTTACCAACCTGCCCAGTCCCCCTCTTGGGAAGAGATCTTCTGACCAAGTTGGGAGCCTCCATTTCTTTTGTGCCCTCCACTCGATTCTTTCCAGATTCACCGGTGACACAGCTGCTTCTTCTCCTGGCCCCGTGATCCTCTGATACTAACATGTCTTTTCCTCTTCCAGCCTCCCAAGTGGACCCCCTCGTGTGGGACACCCAAAACCCCACTGTCGCTAAACACCACACACCCATTGTTATCCAGTTAAAGAACCCCACCAGGTACATCACCCAAGCTCAGTACCCCCTCTCTTCCCAAAGCCTCAGAGGGTTAAATCCTATAATCTCTGACCTTTTGAGAAAGGGACTGCTTCGTCCCACCTCTTCCCCCTTTAACACCCCAATATTAGTTGTCAAAAAATCTAACGGAACCTATCATTTGGTTCAGGACCTCCGACTCATCAACTCTGCCGTGGTGCCGTTACATCCGGTCGTGCCCAACCCTCTTACCCTTCTGTCTAACATTCCTCCAGGAACCTCCCACTTCTCAGTCTTGGACTTAAAAGATGCCTTTTTCTCTATCCCCCTCAGCCCTCAATCTCAAAACATCTTTGCTTTCACCTGGACAGACCCTGATACTAATTTCTCTACACAGCTAACCTGGACCGTCCTCCCTCAGGGATTCCGGGACAGTCCACACCTTTTTGGCCAGGCTCTGGCCTCTGATCTGCTCTCACTGTCTCTCCTTAAATCAAAGCTGATACTCTACGTCGATGACATCCTGCTGTGTAGCCCATCTTTGGAGACCAGCAGGACTGACACTGCTGCCTTATTAAATTTCTTATCCAAAAAGGGGTACAGAGTCTCACCTTCTAAGGCTCAATTGCCCACCACTCAGTTAACGTATTTGGGATTAACCATAACCCCAACACAAAAGGCTAACACTCTGGACAGAAAAAGACTAATTCAATCTCTTGCAGTTCCTTCCACCAAAAAAGAGGTTTTGTCATTTCTGGGAGTGGCCGGTTTCCTGCGTTCATGAATACCTTCCTTTTCCCTCCTTGCCCGCCCTCTATATGAAGCAGCTCTTGGCTCTCTGCGTGAGCCCCTTCTCCACCCCATCACTAAACCTTTCCGGAGACTTCAATGGGCTCTCACTCAAGCCCCAGCTCTCCATCTTCCAGATTTAACCCACCCCTTTTCTCTTTACGTAGCAGAAAAGGAGGGCTATGCTCTGGGAGTCCTAGGTCATCAACTGGGACACTCCTTTGCACCTGTAGTTTATCTGTCAAAGAAGATGGACCTCACCACAAGGGGCTGGGCACCCTGCATACGTGCTTTGGCAGCTGCTGAACTTCTTATTCGTGAGTCAAAAAAACTAACCTTCGGAGCACCCACTACTGTCTTTTCCCATCATAACCTGTCCAACCTCTTAACCTACAAAGGTCTACAGACCCTGCCCCCTTCTCGAGTTCTTTCCCTTCAGGTGGTGCTGGTGGAAGATACGAGCCTCACATTTCAAGGTTGTGCACCCCTCAACATTTCAAATCTTCTACCTCAACCTAATGCTAATCATCCCCCATCCCACTCCTGCGTTGAGGTCCTAGAGGACCTACTACCCCACCCCTCACATATACAGGAGGGCAGTCTGTCCCAGGCTACTTATACCTGGTACACGGACGGTAGCTCCTTTCTACGTGACGGGGCTCGCAGAGCAGATTACGCCATAGTATCAGACACAGAGATAATTGCGGCAAAGGCACTCCCTGCTCATACTACTAACCAACAGGCTGAGCTGATAGCTCTCACCCGAGCCTTTCAGTTAGCCGTGGGACAATCTTTAAATGTCTACACAGATTCCAAATATGCATTTCATATCCTGTTGTCTCACACGGCTATCTGGAAGGAGCGTGGGCTTCTCACGGCGAAGGGAGGATCTATTACCAACTCAGAGCCTATTATGGACTTACTTAAAGCTTCTCATCTCCCAAAAACTATAGGAATTATTCACTGCCGGTCTCATCAATCTGACAGTTCTATTGTCTCCAAAGGAAACAACCAAGCCGACAGAGCAGCTAAGACGGCAGCACTCCAAAACACAGGCCTGCCTCAACTACCTCAGGGAGTACTTACAGCACAGCCCCCAACCTCAAAGACACCTCCCAACACCCAACAGATCCTGTCCTAGCTACACCAGCTTTTTCATCCCAATGAAAAAGCCCTATTTCATTTTGTAAAAACACATATCAAACCCACACCTGAGGATATCAGGTTCCTAAAAGCCACCACTGCCTCCTGTCAGATCTGCCAAAAGTCAGATCCCAGGACCAAATACCACAGTTTCCCTTTCCCCACTCACCAAGCCAGGGGCTCCCTTCTGGGAACTGACTGACAGCTGGATTTCACTCATATGCTCCCAGTCAAAAAAATTAAATATCTCTTGGTTTTGGTGGACACAGTGTCTAGATGGGTTGAAGCCTTCCCCACCTCTAACAAGAGAGCCCAGACAGTCTCTGATGTTCTTCTCCGAGAAATTATTCCCCGGTTTGGACTCCCAACCTCTCTTCAGTCAGATAACGGCCCAGAGTTTACTTCACAGGTTTCTCAAAATTTAT
The DNA here is from genome assembly GCA_963919715.1 of Microtus obscurus. NCBI lineage: Eukaryota > Metazoa > Chordata > Mammalia > Rodentia > Cricetidae > Microtus > Microtus obscurus. The sequence goes on along the minus strand of CAWTZC010001664.1, from coordinate 39,209 downwards.
CAAAAGCATTTAAAATTCCCTGGAATTTCCACATACCATATCACCCCCAGTCTTCAGGTAAGGTAGAACGGACAAATCGCTCTTTAAAGGAAGCTCTCACCAAGATGTCACAGGAACTCCACCTCGATTGGGTAAGACTTCTGCCCCTTGCCCTTCTCAGGCTTCGGGCTCTCCCAAAGGGCCCCCTTTTTATTTCACCTTTCAAACTCATGTATGGGCGGCCGGTTTTGAACCCCGGCCTCTCATCGGGAACCTCTCCCCTCCCCGACCACTTGCTCACTCCCCTTCTTTTCCACTTGCGCTCACTTTTATGGGACTTCGCTGATCACTCTCTACCTCAGCCTTGTACTAATGCATGTCCACCACCAATAAACATAGGGGATAAGGTTCTGCTTTCACCCCCAGGTCAACACCCTTCAACTCTTTCCCCCAAGTGGCAGAGCCCTTTCAGAGTAATTCTCCTAACCCCCACAGCTGCCAAGCTTGAAGGAATTCTCATTGGATTCACCTGTCACATCTCAAACCATTTACTCCTCCAGCTCAAGACAATCCCTCATACACAGTAACTCAAACGGGACCTTGCTCTCTTAAGTTCCAGAAGACTCCAGCCCAAGGAAAATAGAGGTTCTGTCCTCCACTCAACCTTCTTGTGCCAATATATTTTCCTTTCTCCTCTTTTTCTAAATTTCTAAATAACCACTCAGCTGTCATTACAGAAATCATCATCAGACACGGAGCCAAAGGTTCAGGTGGTAAGCAAATTTTTAACAAAGTTACTTGACATAACAGACACTTTCTTTAAGCTCCAGGACACCAGCCCACCCCACCCAAGCAGATCAAACACAAGCGGATCGTTAACGGAGCCAGACAGATGTGATTCCTTCGATCAACCATCTCAGAATGCCAGTGGACCAACGGGACACCGTCAAGATCACCGGACAAGACATCGGACGATCAACCGCCTCAGAACGCCAGCGGAGCAAACGGGACACTGTCAAGATCACTGGACACTCCCTGGACCCCTCAAAGCCCAAAGCCAGCAGGAAGCAGTTATGAGAGACCGGGCTACGCCCCTATTCCCTACCCTTTAAGACACCCACCCCCCAATTTTTTTATAAGACCAAAAAGGGTGAAATGTTGTTCTTTTGGAAACTACAGCTCCCAGATTCCTCCTGGATTACGGACACCTGCGCATGCAGGTTTGCGCAGGTGTAGGACATTCTTCCCAGCCACCCCTGCGCTCTCCGATAAAAAGCAGGGCTCGCCACGAGCTCGGCCCTTTTTCTATGCCCCCCCATCCTTCTGTGTCCCTCACACCTTGCTCCTTATTGTGTGTCCCCTCCCTATTAAAAGCACCCACGTGGGAGCCGCGTGTCTGCGTCTGTTTCGCCGTGCGTGTTTGTCTGTCTCGTGTTTGTCCACACTCACCCGCATTTAAAGAACAACAGGTAGATTTTTTAATTCGGCTCCCTGGAACTCACAAGAACTTCTTGGGTTTGTGAAAATAGAAGTTTTAGACACATAATGACAGTGGCATATTTTTGTACAATTAAAAGTATTTTTTAATACTATTGAAAGCAGCATAAGAAAGAAATTTGATTTGAAATTTGTTTGGTGCAGTAACCTAGAAACCCCCTCAGCTATCAAACTGTCAGAGATCTTTGAGAAGGATAAGATTTTACTTGAGTTGCTGATTAAAAAATTACAGAGAACTTACTTGGTTGGCACCCAGAGCTAATCTTTTTTGGGTCCTCCATGGTCACTGAAGGTTGCACTTGACATTTGCTGTTTAGCACAGGGCCTGCCAGGCTCCAGAAGTCCCTGTGGGCTAAGAAATCTGTAGGAAGACAGGCCTACCTTCACCCGAGAAGCTAGGCTGTCGAATTCCAGCGATTCAGTCCACATCTGGAGGTCTTTAGTTTAGATGAAAGGCAGTTTTTCACAGTGGTCAGCACTCGGCAGTCGAAGCGAACTGCAGAAAGATGTTCTGTGCACCCATTTGTCTTCTGTCTTCTTTGAAGGAAGCAGAGAGCTGCTGCTAGGAGCCAACATGTCTCTTTTTGTTATGAAAAGTTTTTTAATAATTAAATATTTAAATATCACATTCCCCAGATCTCTGAGCAGTTGAGGGTCGCTTATTAGGTATAGCTGCAGTATAGAATCTGCCTGGAAGGTTGGGTCTGAGCTTGACTGTACTGGCTCTTAACAGGTAAGATTTACACTTGTAAAAACGCAGAAAGAAGAAAAAAACTGCTTGTAATATAAGGTTAATGGCAGAACTGACAATGGTAGAGAACAGCTTAATATATTTTTAAGGGACTTAGAAGTACATACCAGTTTAAAATATGAGACTTATGACTTTGTAGTCTGAAATGAGATGTAATAAACAATTATTATACATAGAAACAGTGAACAGGAATTGGGCAACGTGGATGCTTTTGATGGGTCCTATCAAAGGCATGTCATTGCACAAAACACATGTAACAGAGTTAACAGGAGGATTTTAGTGAAAACTGGGGGGAAAGGCAGGGTATACTTAAGAATGGGAGGGCTTGGTCACGTGACCTGGCATTCAGTCAAGATGTCACCTGACCCCAGTCAACATGGCGGCAACCACATGTTGTGTGAAAAAAAGTCACAATTTTTGAGCTGTAAGGATTTTAAGCTTAATGAGAGGGACTTAAAGGCATGATCTGCCCTGCTGCTGAGCCGCCACATCATAACACAAGCTCCAGAGGGGGGGGAGAAAGGCTGGAACTGAAAAAAACTGCACCATGCCACAGCTGGAATTGAAAAGCCGATTGGAATTTTAAAAGCCGGGGAGCAGGTTGCTATCCAGAGCCAAAATGATGAAAGCCCACAAAAACGGCAGCATCCAAGGCCTATATCAGAATGTCTTCCAGGAAATAGATGGGATGCAAATTGGCTACTCTGAGCAGCGGTCACAACAGGAGAAGAAAAAGAAAAGAGAAAAAATGAAAGAAAAGATAAAGAAACCAGGGGACCCCGGGTCCCCAGACGAATGCACTGTACAGGGGAGTGTGCAGTGCTAACATGTGGGCAGACTGACCCCCGGGATCAGTCCAAACACAATTCCGGTAAAGGAAAGCAACCATAGCAGAACCAGGAGACTCACAGATTGGAGCCGGGAAGCCGGTGGTGGGAGTGGAAAAAGAATCTGGTTCAGGATATCCGAGTCGCACGGCACCAACTTTATGATTTAAAAATGCTGCAAGATCCCCCACAGAGCAGCCGTGAGCCCGGCAGGTCTGGATTGGCTCGCGGCGGGTCCCAAGCAGGTCCCCAGCAGGCTGCAGAGCAGCTAGTCCCAGGCAGAGACAGCTGCCACTCCGGAGTGGTTGCAAGTTCCCTGGAGGCAGGCAGACACATGGCAGGTGGGCAGGAGACAGAGCCATCGATAGACACAACATGTAGAGTAAGATTTAATATTTATTCAGGGGGTTATAGAGGGGAAAGGGAGAAGGGGGAGCAGAGAGAGAGAGAGAGAGAGAGAGAGAGAGAGAGAGAGAGAGAGAGAGAGAGAGAGGAGAAAGAGAAGGAAAAGGGGGGAAACACGCACATGCGCCAAGAAAGGACAGAGAGAATCTAAGATGTGCAAATTAAATTTGCTGCTGCTGCTGCTGCAGCTGGTCTAGTGGGAATGCCACGAGCTTCTTTAGTATGCATTGGAAACTTGTATGTCAAAATTCTGGAATTTTTCTTCAGCCAAGAATTTTGTCCACTTACATGTGTTTACAGCCTATAGAAAGTAAAACAAAGAATGTGTAACTATTATGATATTTACCAAAAGAATAAATTATGAAGGAGTTGAATAAAAAAAAGATGCAATGCTCAAACAAGAAGGTGTTTAAGTTATACAAATACAAGTTATTAAGGTATGTGCCTGTACGTTATAAAGGTCTGAGAATAAAAATGTTCCAGACTATAAGAAAATTTTTAAGGTATACAAATGCATGTTATCAGATTTCTCTCTCTCATTTTGCTGCTGTTTACAGTCTTAACATTAATAAAATTCTAATAAGATATTAATCTAACTCTGGTAGAGTACTATCACTACTATGCTTCAAGATCAAGATTTTAAATGCTCTTTGGTTGTTTTCTAAAAATACTTTTCATTTTGCAAAAACATCTGTCACAGTCAGTTCTGACATAAATATCCAGCTGTTTATACAATGTATGTGTCTAAGACTTATGTTTTCACAAACTCAAAGATTTCTTGTGAGTTCCAGGGAGCTGAATTGGAGGGTTCACCTTAACAGGTCAGATATGCCCTCCCTCAATTACCAGACCCTAAGATTCCAAGTCTTCCAACCCTTCCCTGGTCCTTATACCCTTCACCTCAATCACTAAGACCTAAAGAATAAGTTTTTTCTTCCTAAACTTAATCTTGTCCTCTGCTCTCCCTGCACCTGGCCAGATCCAAGAGACACTAGACAGTTCCATAAGGTCTGAGAGCAGTGAAGCAACCAGTTACACCAGGACATGGTCAGCATCCCAGTTTCTTCAGGTCCCCCAAGATTTTGATGCCCAAAAATCAGCAGGGAGCAGTCTCGAGACCTCAACGCCCTTAACCTGCCACTCCTAACTTCCACCTGCCATGTAACCTGGATACACTGTCCCTTTAAGAGCAAAGCTCCACCCACTCCTAATCTCCCTTTTCCCTCTAAGGCAAGCTGATCCCTTCTGGCTCTCTTCCATCTCTCTCTCTCTCTCTCTCTCTCTCTCTCTCTCTCTCTCTCTCTCTCTCTCTTTCTCTCTCCCCCATATGTGTGTGTGTGTACACATATGTGTGTGTCTGTGTGTATCTGTGACGTTTCTTCTGAAGTGCCTTCCTCCTCCTCCCCTTTCTCTCCCCTTTTCTCCTCCTCTCTTTCTCTCTCTCCCCTCCCCATAATCCCCTTACCCTCCCAACACCCACTAAATAAACTCTCCATATACAAGCTCCCTCTGCATGGCATATCTCTCTGTCCCTTACCCACTGCTGTCCCACACCCTCGGTGGAACCTGTCAGGGACACTTGTGCCAAAATTGTAACAAACTCATTCAGCAAACTCTGAACATAATGTAAGAGGAGGCCTCTGATCTTCTACCTCCCCATCACTGTGCTCAACCCCCTAACTGGGCCATGGTATTCCACCATCCCTCAGCAGATACAGGTTTAACACGAGTTTCATTAGTTGCAATAATTTGATGTACCAAAGAGTGGGTAAAGTTTACAAAGGAATCATTCCAAGGCCCCCTAGGGTAAGCATTAAGGTGTTGCACCTCAAAGGACATATTTTTCACTTCCATAAGGGTCACACAGGCAGAATGATAAAAATGAGAACAAGAGGTTTGTTGCACCATCCACAACACATTAATCTGTTCCTGTAATAAGGCTGTTTGCTGATTTAAATTTAACATCCCCAATTGAATATGTGAGTTAATGGTATTTTGAGTTTCTAACGCCTGGGTAATACAGGCAGCAAGAGTGTCAACAGTCTCTGCAGTAGCTGCACTCCGGGACACGGTGATTTCCACAACGGTGGCGGCTGTGGCTGATATGGCGATAGCAGTGATGACTGCGGCCGTGATCCCAAAGTCTCCTCTTTCTCTATACAAGATAAGCTCCTGTCCATCATGTGGATCTTCTACCACCAGGGGAACCAGGGCAGGAATTCTCACCATTAGCATGGACTCATCTGTCGGGGACCAGTAGTTGCTCAAAAAGCAGAAGCTGGAAGAACAATTAAGGACACCATCCTCCCCGACCGACCCATTAAAGGAGACAAACATAAAGGGAGGTAGAACATAAACTAGGCTGACAATAGAGAAATTCATTCCTGCTGCATAATTAATGTGGAGGGAGGTTTCAAAGATGTCCGATGTGTTCCATTGGGCTGTAGCATTGAAGGCCAAGCCCCTTTGAAGGGCTAAAGACCTAATATCTGTACATGCACAAGGACTGTAGAGAAACATGCCTGAGAACATAGGTGAAACCCCTGCCATATTTGGATTTCTATAGGAAAAATCAAAGGTCCCTCCCAAGGAATTTTTAAAGGTAGGTCGGTGGCCAAACCACCATAAATATCTATCTCCCTCCAATTTTCATGGTTTTTTAGGAGCACAATTTCCCCAAGGCAATGGTAAGTATACTTTGAAGGATTGTGGCATCTTCCAGCTTAAGGGAGCTGGTCTCAGAGGGGTCAGAAGTCTGGAAACATTTCTTTTAAAATTTATTGGGTAAAAGATATCTCTCAATCCAAAACAGGGATGCCGAGAAGAATTAGAAGAAAAGTCTCCCAGAGAATAATTACTAAGGACCACACATGGTCCAGAAAGGGAGACACTAGGCATCGCTGAAATATTGTTAATCCTCTGGAAGCAGAGGGCATGGGATATATCAAACATTAAATTACCCAGTGAGGATCTTTCTAATGCTGTATTTGCTGCACGAACTCCCAAGGTATAATTGGTGGAGTAAAAGGATGGAAAAACTTACCGGCATCAGTATGGGTGGATTCCTCACCAGTGCCCATCTCAGGCCTCCCTCGATATTCTTCACTTGAACCCATATTATCAGGGCCAGTAGGGCCCGACTCCACTGGCCGAACATTCCGCTCTGGCACCCAGGTGGGTTTTTTGGTTCCTGGAGGGAAGACACAAATGATTCCCCTAACCCTAGCCAGCATGGGTGTGGGTGATTGCCATTGTCCCGTGATACTATCCTTCCATATAACCCAGCCCAGAGATTGGGAGGGTTTCTGCCAATGTCTTTCCATTGCTAATAGACCTTGTTTATCTACTGTTAAAAAATTAAAATGTATAAAATTGTAGATAATTGGGTATTTGAGGAGGTGATATACTCCCCCTTCTTTATTTTATAAAAAAAAACTGTTTAAGGGTAGCATGTGTGTGTTTCACTATGGCCTGTCCTCTGGGATTATGTGGAATTCCAAAGGTATGTGTAATTTGTTGTTCTTGACAAAATTTTGCAAACTTTTGGCTGTTATAAGCCGGTCCGTTGTCTGTTTTGAGGAAGTCTGGGATGCCCATACAGGCAAAAGACTGTAGACAATGGGCAACAACATCCTTAATCTTTTCCCTTGAATGTTGGGAGGCATAAATTACCTTGGAAGAAGTATCTACAGAGACATGCAAAAATTTATATCTGCCAGCTTACACAAATGGGTAACATCCATCTGCCAAAGGTGGTTAGGACGGAGGCCTCGAGGATTAACACCTTCATTGGGGGCATTATGAAATGGAGCACAAGCTGGACATTGGGACGTGATTTGAGGAGCTGTGGCTAGAGAACAGCCAGAGTAAAACTTTAAAGAGGCATTTAATTGATACTTTTCATGAAGATGACAGCTTGTTGTTCTTCAGAAAGAAACAACACTGTTGGGTGGATGAGGGAATCCGCAAGCTTATTTACCTCTGTCAAGGGCCCTGGCAGATCAGACAGAATGTGACCAACAAAGGCAGGAAACACTCTTTGGCATATAAGACTTTGTAGCTGAACCAAAGGTGGAAAACCTGAGGTGTAGGTAATATGTATGGCGAGGTTTCCAACAGCCAGACAATCCTTGCCACATATATACTATCAGTACACAAATGGAAGGGTTGATCCTTGAAAAGGGAAAAGGCCATAAGGCAGGCTGTGAGTTCTGCAGCTTGGGCAGAAATTGGACCTAGGGGCTGCTTTTCTTTAATTGAATCAGAGACCACCACTGCATAGCCCTTGGAAGAGCCGTCGGTGAACACTGAATGCACTCCCACGAGGGGAGAGGTTTTAATAATTCTTGGAAAGATAGCAGGATGATTCTTTAAAAAGGAAATTAAACAGGAATCAGAATAATGGTTATCAAAAATGGCTCCAGCGGTTGCGATGAACAAGGTACATCCATCTTGAACCCTCTGTAGCCTTGTTATTTCCTCTTTTTTGATAAGGGATTAGAAATTTATTTGAGATCTTGCAAAAAACTTGTAAACTAAAGTCATTTGCTTTCCATAGAAGCTGTAGCACCATTTCATAATATGGGATCACCACCTTCTTAGGGGAAGCGGGTAAATGTAGCCAATAAATGGGCCCCCTTTGCCAAAAAAACACCAGTAGGTGAAAATTGTGAAGAAAAGACCATGAAATAAAAAGGGTGGGCATAATCGAGGCAGCGGAGATGTGCTCGCTCAAGAGCATTAAGCAAGAGCTTCTTTTGCTGCTGGAATCATGATCCTGGGGGAGGCAGGGGAAGGGTCCCCAGGCAGCATGTCATAAAGGGGCTTGAGAGCTCCTGTAGGAATGGAAAGGGAGAAATGGATCCTGTTGAATGAGGAGCGGCCGGGCTGGGTCCCCACACCCAGCCGCCTGCATGGCTTACTTATGCCCTGAAATAACCACACGGAAACTGCATTCTTCTAAACACTGCCCAGCCCATTAATTTCAGCCTCTTATTGGCTAGCTCTTGCACCTGGACTAGCCCATTTCTGATAATCTGTGTAGCACCCCATGGTGTGCTTACCGGGGAGATTCTAGCCTGCGTCTCTCTGCAGTGGGAACATCATGGCGACTCCTGACTCAGCTTCTCTTTCCCAGAATCCTCTTCTGTCTACTCCGCCTACCTAATTTTCTGTCCTATCAGGGCTCAGGCAGTTTCTTTATTGAACCAATGAAACCAACAGATTGATATATGACACTCCCACATCACTTCCCCTTTTTCTGTTTAAACAAAAAAGCTTTAACTTTAACATAGCAAAATTACATATAACAGTTATAAAGTAAGAATTACAGTTATAATATCTATTATCTGCTTTATCCTTTATCATAACTAATGAAAACTATAACTATCTATTTTTCAATTCCATCAAAGACCTAAGTAAATGAGAAGTAAGCTACTTACAAAACTCTAGAATCACAGAGACATCTTGCTGCCTGGACAGTCACCCAAAGTTCTTTTGTACCGTTGGGGCATCTATCTTCGGCCTTCAGGCCCACAGTATCCAGCAGACATTTCCATGAAGCAGGAAATTTTAAAGACAGTTCAGTCATTTTCTGCTGTGTCCTGCAGAATGTCTCGTAGACCTTTTATGAATCAGGAACCCCGAAAGACCATCTCACCTTTAGGCAAGTTCAGCAGTCCTCTCTCTGCGGGTTCTTTGTGTCCAGTTTATGCAACAGTTCAGGCAAGAACAGTCTCTTGCACAAATGGCTATCCAATTCCATAAGGATCCTCTTCGATGCCCATCTTCATCTCAAAGTAGATTGGTGCTGCCAGGAGCAGACGTGTCTCATTGTCATGAAAAACCCAAAGTTATTAAAACATTAAATGCCATATTCTGCAGTCTTTGAAAGATATGAAGAATGTCTATCTAATTGAAATATATCTCTATATATCTAGAAAATCTAACATGACTACAAGCTTGACTATTATTTACGATTATTTAACAACAACTTATATTTCCTAATTATACATTACATTTTAAAAATGAACTACACAATCACAATACCTTGATCAGAATCAGAAATACATATACATGTAACAAAATTGACATTAAAATCCACATCAATGCAAATTATTTATATCTATATCATATCCCCCTTTAAATATAAAAAAACGTTTATAAACCCTATTTGGGAACATGGGCGCAGTTTTCTCTCCAAACTGCTTCCTGTTGAACGGGGGCGTCGTTAATTAGGTCTTTCATGAATGAGTAAATACGTACATGAGACCCTGGGGAAAACAGTTCAAGAATTGAAAACTGAAATGGAAGCAAGGAAGAAATCACAGACTGAGGACCAGCTGGATATGGAAAATCTAAGTCAACGAACAGAGTCTACAGAAACAAGCATAATCAATAGAATACAAGAGATAGAAGAAAGAATCTCAGATTCTGAGGACAACATAGAGAAAATAAATGCACTGATCAAAGAAATCAGCAAAGCCAACAAATACTCATCACAAAACACTCAGGAAATATGGGACACAATAAAAAGACCTAACATAAGAATAATAGGGATAGAAGAAGGAGAAGAATCACAGCTCAAAGGCCCAGAAAATATTTTTAACAAAATTATGGAAGAAAAACTTTCCCAACATAAAGAAAGATATTCCTTTGAATATCCAAGAAGCATACAGAACACCAAACAGACTGGATCAAAGAAAAACATCCCCTCGCCATATAATAATCAAAACACAAAATATACAGGTTAAAGAAAGAATATTAAGAGCTGCAAAGGAAAAGGGGCAAGTAACTTATAAAGGTAAACCAATCAGACTTACACCTGACTTCTCTATGGAAACTATGAAAGCCAGAAGGTCCTGGATAGAGGTTCTGCAAAAACTAAGGGATCATGGATGCAAACCCAAACTACTATACCCAGCCAAGCTATTGTTCACTATCAATGGAGAAAACAAGACTTTCCAAGATAAGAACAAATTTAAACAATATGTAGGCACAAACCCAGCCCTACAGAAAATAATAGAAGGAAAATCACAACCTAAGGAATCTAGCATTGCCAACACTGCCTACAATAACTCAGGCGTCTAGCGAACCTTCACCTGCACACCTCAAAGAAGGGAGACACACAAACGCTACTATCAAAACCAATAATAATAACCGGAGTAAACAACCACTGGTCATTAGTATCACTTAATATTAATGGCCTCAATTCACCCATAAAAAGGCACAGGCTAAGGGATTGGATACGTAAACAGGACCCAACATTCTGCTGTTTGCAAGAAACACATCTCAACCACAAAGACAGGCATCTACTCAGAGAAAAGGGTTGGGAAAAGGTGTTTCAAGCAAATGGTCCTAAGAAAAAAGCAGGTGTGGCCATACTAATTTCTAACAAAACTGACTTCAAACTAAAGTCAATCAGAAGAGATCGAGATGGACACTTTATACTCATAACAGGAACAATTCATCAGGATGAAGTCTCAATTCTGAATATCTACGCCCCTAACATAAAAGCACCCACCTATGTAAAAGAAATATTACTAGAACTCAAGGCAGACATCAAACCACACACACTAGTAATAGGAGACTTCAATACACCTCTTTCTCCATTGGACAGGTCAATCAGACAGAAACCTAATAGAGAATTAAGAGAATTATTGGAGGTAATGAACCAATTGGACTTAACAGACATCTATAGATCACTCCACCCAAATACGAAAGAATATACCTTCTTCTCTGCAGCTCATGGAACCTTCTCAAAAATTGACCACATACCCGGAAACAAAGGAAACCTCCACAGATACAAAAAAATATCAGTGTCCACCTGTGTCTTATCAGATCACCACGGACTGAAGCTAGAAGGCAATAACAATGCTACCCCCAGAAAGCCGACAAACTCATGGAAACTGAACAGTCAACTACTGAACCACACATGGGTCAAGGAAGAAATTAAGAAAGAAATTAAAGTCTTCCTTGAATTTAATGAAAATAAAGAGACAACATACTCAAACCTATGGGACACATTGAAAGCAGTGCTAAGAGGAAAGTTCATAGCACTAAGTGCCCACTTAAAGAAAACAGAGAAAGCATACATTGAGGACTTAACAGCACACCTGAAAGCTCTAGAAAAGAAAGAAGCAGATGCGGCCAGGAGGAGTAGAAGACTGGAAATAATCAAACTGAGGGCAGAAATCAACAAAATAGAAACACAGAAAACAGTCCAAAGAATCAATGAAACAAAAAGTTGGTTCTTTGAGAAAATCAACAAGATCGACAAACCCCTATCCAAACTAATTAAACAACAGAGAGAGAACACGCAAATAAATAAGATCAGCAATGAAAAGGGGGACATAACCACAGACACAGAGGAAATTCAGAGAATCATTAGATCTTACTACAAAAGCCTGTATGCCACAAAACTGGAAAATGCAAAAGAAATGGACAGTTTTTTAGATAAGTACCACATACCAAAGCTAAACCAAGACCAGGTGAACGATCTAAATAGACCGGTTAGTCGCGAAGAACTAGAAACTGTTATCAAAAATCTCCCTACCAAAAAAAGCCCAGGACCAGATGGTTTCAATGCAGAATTCTACCAGAACTTCCAAGAAGAGCTAATACCTATACTCCTTAATGTATTTCACAATATAGAAGCAGAAGAGTCATTGCCAAATTCCTTTTACGAAGCCACAGTTACCCTGATACCAAAACCACACAAAGACCAACCAAGAAAGAGAATTATAGGCCTATTTCACTCATGAATATCGACGAAAAATTCTCAATAAAAACTGGCAAACCGAATCCAAGAACACATTAGGAAAATTATCCATTATGATCAAGTAGGCTTCATCCCAGAGATGCAGGGCTGGTTCAACATACGCAAATCTATCAATGTAATCCACCATATAAATAAACTGAAAGAAAAAAACCATATGATCATTTCATTAGATGCTGAAAAAGCATTCGACAAAATTCAACACCCCTTTATGATAAAGGTCTTGGAGAGATTAGGGATACAAGGGTCATACCTAAATATAATAAAAGCTATTTACAGCAAGCCGACAGCTAACATTAAATTGAACGGAGAAAAACTCAAAGCCATCCCACTAAAATCAGGAACAAGACAAGGATGTCCACTCTCTCCATACCTCTTCAATATAGTGCTTGAAGTTCTAGCAATTGCAATTAGACAACATAAGAGGATCAAGGGGATTCGTATTGGAAAGGAAGAAGTTAAGCTTTCGTTATTTGCAGATGATATGATAGTATACATAAGCGACCCCAAAAACTCTATCCAAGAACTCCTACATCTGATAAACGCCTTTAGTAATGTGGCAGGATACAAGATCAACTCCAAAAAGTCAGTGGCCTTCCTATACACTAAGGATAAGGAAGCAGAGAGGGAAATCAGAGAAGCATCACCTTTCACGATAGCCACAAATAGCATAAAATATCTAGGGGTAACCCTAACCAAGGAAGTGAAAGATCCATTTGACAAGAACTTTAAGTCTTTGAAGAAAGAAATTGAAGATGACACCAGAAAATGGAAGGATCTCCCCTTGCTCTTGGATTGGGAGGATCAACATAGTAAAAATGGCAATTCTACCAAAAGCAATCTACAGATTCAATGCAATCCCCATCAAAATACCATCAAAATTCTTCACAGATCTGGAGAAGACAATAATCAACTTTATATGGAAAAACAAAAAACCCAGGATAGCCAAAACAATCTTATACAATAAAGGATCGTCTGGAGGCATTACCATCCCTGACTTCAAACTCTATTACAGAGCTACAGTATTGAAATCAGCTTGGTATTGGCATAAAAACAGAGAAGTCGACCAATGGAATCGAATAGAAGACCCTGACTTTAACCCACAAACCTATGAACACCTGATTTTCGATAAAGGAGCTAAAAGTATACAATGGAAAAAAGAGAGCATCTTCAACAAATTGTGCTGGCAAAACTGGAAGTCAATCTGTAGAAGAATGAAAATAGATCCATATCTATCACCATGCACAAAACTCAAGTCCAAGTGGATTAAAGACCTCAATATCAGTCCGAACACGCTGAACCTGATAGAGGAGAAAGTGGGAAGTACTCTACAACAAGTGGGCACAGGAGACCACTTCCTACGTATAACCCCAGCAGCACAAACAGTAAGGGACTCATTGAATAAATGGGACCTACTGAGACTGAGAAGCTTCTGTAAAGCAAAGGACACTGTTGCTAAGACAGAAAGGCAACCCACTGACTGGGAGAAGATCTTCACCAACCCCGCAACTGACAAAGGTCTGATCTCCAAAATATATAAAGAACTCAAGAAACTAGACCGTAAAAGGCTAATCAACCCATTTATAAAATGGGGCACTGAGCTGAACAGAGATCTCTCAACAGAAGAAGTTCAAATGGCCAAAAGACACCTAAGGTCATGCTCAACTTCCTTAGCGATCAGGGAAATGCAAATCAAGACAACTTTAAGATACCATCTTACACCTGTCAGAATGGCGAAAATAAAAAACACCAATGATAGCCTTTGCTGGAGAGGGTGTGGAGGAAGGGGTACACTCATCCATTGCTGGTGGGAATGTAAACTTGTGCAACCACTTTGGAAAGCAGTGTGGAGGTTTCTCAGGAAATTTGGGATCAACCTACCCCTGGATCCAGCAATACCACTCTTGGGAATATACCCAAGAGAAGCCTTATCATACAACAAAAGTATATGCTCTACTATGTTCATAGCAGCACTGTTTGTAATAGCCAGAACATGGAAACAACCTAGATGCCCTTCAATTGAAGAATGGATGAAGAAAGTATGGAATATATACATATTAGAGTACTACTCAGCAATAAAAAACAAGGACTTCCTGAAGTTTGCAGGCAAATGGATGGAAATAGAGAACACGATCCTGAGTGAGGTAAGCCAGACCCAAAAAGAGGAACATGGGATGTACTCACTCATATTTGGTTTCTAGACATAAACAAAGGCCAAGGAGCCTCTAATACGTGATCTTAGAGAAGCTAAATAAGAAGGAGAACCCAAAGAAAAACATAAAGGCATCCTCCTGAATATCAACCTTCATCAGGCGATGAAAGGAGACAGAGACAGAGACCCACATTGGAGCACCGGACAGTAATCTCAAGGTCCAAATCAGGAGATGAAGGAGAGTGAGCACGAGCAAGGAACTCAGGAACGCGAGGGGGTGCACCCACACACGGAGACAATGGGGATTTTCTACCAGGAACTCACCAAGGCCAGCTGACCTGGGTTTGAAAAAGCCTGGGATAAAACCGTCTTGGGGAAAAAACATAGAGACAATGAGGACTACTGAGATCTCAAGAACAAAGGCAATGGGTTTTTGATCCTACTGCACGTATTGCTTTGTGGGAGCCTAGGCAGTTTGGATGCTCACCTTACTGGACCTGGATGAGGTGGGTGGTCCATGGACTTCCCACAGGGCAGGAAACCCTGATAGCTCTTTGGGCTGACGAGGGAGGGGGACTTGACTGGCGGAGGGGGAGGGAAATGGGAGGCTGCGGTGGGGAAAAGACAGAAATCTTAAATAAATAAATAAATTTATAAAAAAAAACTCAAAAAAAAAATAAAATACTAACCTCTTCACTTAAGAAGGGGGAAGATTGGGGTTCCTGTGACTGTTGCTCAGAGACTGGAACTGGTGGTATTTGATAACAACAATGTATGTCATTATACTCTTACTGAAATTGATCTAATGATATTTGTAACTGCTTATAGATGTTGGGAAAGGTTTGACACATGCTGTAAAGTGTTTGGGTTTAATGCATATGTTAAAAATTTTAGATTTTGATCCCTTTTTCACTGCCCTAAGTTTTGGCAGGCAGCACACGTAACTTTTTGTGGAGTAGGCATTTAGGAAGGAGGATACCTTGGGCCAGACTAAAAGGTGAATACTGGGTTTGGAAGGTGCCCCTTTCTTCTTGTCTGGAAGATGGAGTTATTGGTGCCAAAATTATATATCTTTTGTTTGAGGAGCACCTCACAGTTTTTTCATTAATGATAGACACAGGGGCCCAATGACGGGAGTTAGTGTGGATCCTCGCCTGAATAGCACACCATACAGAGGCCGTACAGGCCGGCTCAACATGGCATGGTTTTTAGGTACGATGGCGCTCTCCACATAGCCTAAGACAGGGTGCCCTGTGATCTGCTTACTTTAATCCTGCTAGATATTTGAGGAGCTCCCAGGACAGGCGACTTATGGCAGGATAGCCCCCAACCTAAGACAGGGACCTGGGAACCCTAGGACGGGTAAGGGGGAAAGAAAAAAGGCCTGGTCCCTACTCGACCTAAGATTCATCAGGCACCCCTCTGTTCCCAGGAGAGGTAAATTGCTTCACCAGTAGAAGAAGGGTCTCTCCTTATCCCAGTCCCTTCTCCTTTAGATCTGACACCATAATTGACTCTGACTTGGTGCTCTCCACTTAATAGCTACTTGCCTTTTTATAAGAAGGGAGGAATATGTTAGGAGCCGTTTCTCCCCTAAAGATTATTACAGGAACCATCACCTGGGGGGGCCGGCAGGGAACCCCACACCCATAATTCTGTTAAGAATAGTTCTATTGACAAAACCTGCCCCACACCCAATTAGCTATTCGCTAATTGCTAATCTAACTAATCTGTTAGCGGAACCCACCCCCACATTCCAGACTATCTAGAGAGAACTAGGTGTGTCAACTCGCGACTTCTGGACCAGGGGAATCAACATCTGACTTCTTGGCCTACCTGACCGGACGTAGGTTACGTGACCTGGGACCACGCGGCCAGATTCCATGCTCCTGTGCCCTGCCCCCCAATCCAGGGGCTATATAAGTTGTAACCCTGACCCTAATAAACAGAGGCTTTGACAAAAAAAAAAAAAAAAAAAAAATTAGGTCTTTCATGGTATAACCTGTGTTGCCAGGGTCATCTCAGTTGGCAGTTGAGCAAAGCAGTTTTCTGAAGATGTTTTACAGCAACCGTTCAGGAGGGCGTGGTCCATCATACCAAATCGGAATAGATGCAATCCATAGGGTCTGGTCCTCTGTGAAAACAAAAGAAGACCCTCTCCAAAGCATCATATCCTTAGACCCAAATTTTGAAATCGTAATACCCTTATATCCATTCTGGTTTAGCTTGGCAGCCCATGTAATGAAATGACTCTCTGTAGTTAGCTCCTTCACAGTCAAAAATTTTAAAGAAAACACAATGTACATAATCCAGACTCTCTGTGAATTTTCCATTTTTACGTGGCTTATTTTTACTTTATTTCTCTTACTCTCTTAACTATCTGTACTCTGTCTCTTTAAAGACTTTACCTTTTTTATTTTTAAAGGCATTAACTTTATTCTCTCTCTATATATATATTTTTCTCTCTCAAGCCCATGTACATTTATCCAACATTGTGACTCATTTAGTGGTCTGTCTGAATCTGTTTTATTGTGAATCTGTAATTTTTTTACTATCCAGGAGCATTTTTTTAAAATGTTAAGCACTTCTTAAAAACTTAAGTTGCTTCTTATACAGTTAATACGGTACCACCAGCATTCTGCCCAGTAGAAACCTTAAGTGCGCTGTCATTAAGGTAATTACGGTAGTTGCTGCTTGAGACCAGCTCAGTTCAGCATGGCTGAGCTGAGAGACTCCTGGCTCAGAGCCATTTGGTGCACCTGAGCTGCGCACAATTCCAGGCATATAGCAGTCCACATTGCCATCAAGCAAACCATAGAGCTTTAGTCCAAATGCTCCATTCAAAAGCTCTGTCTCCCACAGGAGCCAGACAGAAATTGTAATGGCGGCACAGCCCAGAAAGCCAGCATTTTAAAACAGCCAGTTTTTTCCTGTTGCTGAGTCAGGACAATTTCTTTGCGGTATGCAACCCAGAAACAGCAAAAACGCTGTCTTAAATTTTCTTTTTGTCCTTTTTAAGCCCTCTCAGGTTTTACGTGGAGTTCATTAGCACGTTGGCGCACCACCTGTTGAATGAGGAGCGGCCGGGCTGGGTCCCCACACCCGGCCGCCTGCATGGCTTACTTATGCCCTGAAATAACCACACGGAAACTGCATTCTTATAAACACTGCCCAGCCCATTAATTTCAGCCTCTTATTGGCTAGCTCTTGCACCTGGACTAGCCCATTTCTGATAATCTGTGTAGCACCCCATGGTGTGCTTACCGGGGAGATTCTAGCCTGCGTCTCTCTGCAGTGGGAACATCATGGCGACTCCTGACTCAGCTTCTCTTTCCCAGAATCCTCTTCTGTCTACTCCGCCTACCTAATTTTCTGTCCTATCAGGGCTCAGGCAGTTTCTTTATTGAACCAATGGAATCAACAGATTGATATATGACACTCCCACATCAGGATCCACTGAACATCTCCCAATAATCTCTGTCAGTCATGGAGGGTCCACAAATTGGAGCAATCCAGCTTCGGCCTCTGAGGCTGAAGCCTGATGGATTGGATTTGAAAACCCAGATAGGAATAGGGGGGCTGCATCTGCACCTTCTCTGGGGCCAAAATAAACCCATGGCCCTCCAGAAGGGTCTGTAACTCTGCAAACATTAGTAAACTTTCCTCTTTTGTTGGTGCTGCCAGAAGTATATTGTCCATATAATGGACAATATGGAAGGAGGAAAACTTACGCCTGAGTGGATCCAAACAAGCTGCAACATACATTTGACAAATTGAAGGACTGGCAGCCATGTCCTGTGGGAGAACGACCCACTGATAGAGCAGGGCAGGCTCTTGAAAATTAATGGAGGGAAGGCTAAAAGCAAAGCAAGGGCTATCCTGAATATGCAGGGGTATTGAGACAAAACTATCTTTAAGGTCTATAATGACCAAGTGCCATTTTGGAGGAATTACCACTGGGGAGGGCAAACCCTGTTGAAGGGGTCCCATAGATTGCATGGTGGCATTAATGGCACACAGGTCCTGTAACAGTCGCCACTTGCCAGAGGACTTTTTTTATAACAAAGATGGGATTATTCCATGGAGAGGTAGAGGGGATGAGATCCAGCCTGCAATCGTTCTTCAACTAACTCATGGCCAGCACCTAAAGCTTCTCTCTAGACAAAGGCCACTGTTCTACTCACAATGGAGTGTTATCAAGCCATTTACTTGGTATGGGCATTGGCAGCACAACAGTGACCCTCATCAAAAATGCCCCAAGCCTTTTCTATCCTTGGGGGCCCAGGTATCAGTTGGGAGGTCCACAACTGCACACATTAAACCTTGTTCTGACTTTCCTAGGCCTTTGCCCTGAGTCCATCCCATCTTTTGCATTATTCTGGTGGCTTTCTGGGATGATGAGGGGCCCTGCATGGTGAGAATGACCACCATGTCTTCCAAAATGTCCTGACCCCACAAATTAACTGGGAGTCCTGGGAGAACATATGGTTGGAAACAGCCTGTCTGTCCCTCTGGATCCTGCCATTTTAGAATTTTTTTCACTTTTTTGGGGTATCACCTGGCCAATCCCCTGAAGGGTGGTGGTCCCTGCCTGCTTATTTTCCTACAGCACATTTTATAATTTAATTTTTTCTTTTGTGAAACCAAAATAGGAGCTCTGTTGTTATTAGGGAAATACAGTGTCATACATTGTTATTAAGTCTCCATATCTTACAAGAATAGGTTTCTGTTTCCTAAGCCTAATGGATCCTGAAAACTTTGCTTTTCAATCTACGCTGAACATGCGACCCCATGATTTATACCCACCTCTTTGCCTTGTTAAATTCCTGAGCCTGTGGCATATGATTGCCATTTTGCCTTATGAAAATGTGTCTTCCCAGATATCATTGTTAAGTCTGGAGCTTAGCTCCAGCACCTGGCATCCATCCCAGTCCCTTGGCCTGGGAGTATATTGGTCTGGACTCTAAATCCCAGTGTGCCAAGTTTAAATACCACTCCTACCAGGTATTTAAATGGGCTCTCAGAGGAGAAACATGTGGTTCCGGGTTTGCATGTGCTTCCCGCTTTCCTGTCCCCCCACCCCCCGCCATGTGCTCAGCCACCCTAGAGTGCCATATTTAATAAAATGATGGGCATTTTAATTTGGTTCGATCTGATCTAATTGGATTTTCCTGAACCATCAGAACCACGCCTCTAATATATGGAGGTTTCCCACCAAGATGGTGTAGGAGGTTCTTCTGTTCATATGTTGCTTTCATTGGTTAATGAATAAAGAAACTGCCTTGGTCTTTTGATAGGGCAGAACGTAGGTAGGTGGGGGGAAACAGAGCTGAATGCTGGGAGGAAGAAAGCAGAGTCAGGGAGAAGCCATGGATCCTCTGCCAGAGATGGACGCTAGTTAGAATCTTGCCAGTAAGCCATTGCCACATGGTGAAACACAGATTAATGGAGATTGGTTAAACGAATATATGAAAGTTACCCAATAAAAAGTTAGAGCTAATGGTGCAGGAAGGTTTACCCACCTACTGGGATGTGGCCTTGTAGACTATTTACCCAGATGCAAAAGCGCATCTGGCCCCTTCTCTCCTCCCTGTTGGTTCCTGTTTGCTTGTTCTACTTGTTTTGGATCGGATCTCCATCCATCATTCAAGCAGAGAATCCTGGTTTGTAAGTTTTCCCCTAAAATAAATAACTGTCTATTTCTCAATACTGAGCCAGTGTGAGATTTCTTTTAAGTGCCTGATATCTCTACCTTTCAAGCTAATGGCCAAACAGTGTTTTAATTAATACAGTTTCTGTGTGGTTATTTCGGGCAGCCAGGACAAACAAGTGGACCTCTTCCTTACACCACCAAGAGGCCTTAATTTTTCCTGTGGGCCCAGGCTCCAGGGCCTGGGGTCCAGGGCCATGCTAGAAAATAGGCCTTCCTGTACACACACTCCACCAGGCAAGCTTGGCTTCACTTGGTGAATTCTCCTTTTAAACTGCATGTGGGTAGGGTTTTGGGGTGACCCACTCACTTTTTTTGGTCTTTCGTTGAAGTCACGGCCATGCCTAAAGCCTGACACATACACAGCAGAGGCTGGGCCTCCTGCTGAGATGAGATTTGGGTGTTGGAAGGCTTTCTCATGTACCCCGTACATAAATGGCTGACTCAGTGCCGTTCCATGGATGCACTGCAACAGGCTCATATCACAGGCATGCATTTAAAGTGGTTTCTTGTGATTCCTAGCCAATTTCAAATACCCTTAAGCAAGCATTTAAAAACCCTTTAAATTGTAACAATCTAACTTAAAGCAAAGGTACTATTCTTTTTTTTTTTTTTTTTCTTTTTTCTTTTTTTCTTTTTGTTTTTCAAGACAGGGTTTCTCTGTGGTTTTGGAGCCTGTCCTGGAACTAGCTCTTGTAGACAAGGCTGGTCTCGAACTCACAGAGATCCGCCTGCCTCTGCCTCCCAAGTGCTGGGATTAAAGGTGTGCGCCACCACTGCCCGGTGAAGGTACTATTCTTTAACAGGCTTCATAGTCCAGGATTAACAGGTTTCAACATTTAGAGGTTCAAAAGTTCCCAATTTATCTAATAGCCTTCTAACCTATAACACCAAGATAAAGTCAGTTCCAGTTCTCTTACACATTTCTGGAAAAGATCTATCGCTATACCAAAATCAGGTCTGGTAAAATCCAAGATTTTTAATCCCAGCCAGTTTTAGGCATATTTAGCAGGTTACTCCTGCTGCCTAAGTCAAGGTCAACCTAGAAAATGCTCTCAGGACATCACCAAAAGCACCCGTACCAGCTCCTGAACTTCACCATTGCTACCAGCTCATCTGGATCAAGGACACCTGCCAACTAAAATCTGGTTTCCTCTGTTATTGTGTCTTATCCCATGGCTAACCACATTTCATAGGTCCAATAATAACAATATTGTTTCCTCCTAGATGCCTGCCTTCTTACCTCCCTCAAGAAACAAATGCCTGGTGTCTCCTGGATGAAAATAAGCAGAATGCCTTTCCAGTCACACCACCCACTAAATGTGGACCCGCCAACACCCAGCTCCCCACTCCTCCATGATGCCCCATGCCCACAGAAATTAGCCAGACTTGCATCTACACCCCTTTTCCCAAAGAGAGCCTAAAATGCTGGTCATAATTATCACTTCAACTTCCTGTCACCCCTGTATCCAAAGAGTCTGTAATGTTAAGTCTGGAGCATAGCTCCAGTCCCTGACATCCATCCCAGCCCCCTGGCCAGGGAGTATATTGGTCTGGACTCCAAATTCCAGCATGCCAGGTGTTAAAAATGCTGCAAGATCCCTGGCGGCAGTAGTCAGCGGACCCATAGAGCAGCTAGTCCCAGGCAGAGATGGCTGTCAGTTCCTGAGTGGTGCCTGGTCCTGGGTGGGCTAGTGCCAGCATGCCCGGAGGTGTGTGCAGGTAGTGGGTAGAAGGCACATGGACAGACACATCGTACAAAATAGAATTGGATATTTATTACTGAGAGGGGAGAGGGGGGGAGAAGGAGAAGAGAAAGGAGAGAGACAGAGAAACAATTAATAAATGGGACCTCCTGAAACTGAAAAGCTTCTTTAAAACAAAGGACACAGTCAACAAGACAAAACAACAGCCTACAGAATGGGAAAATATCTTCACTAACCCCACATCAGACAGAGGTCTGATCTCCAAAATATACAAAGAGATCAAGAAATTGGATACCAAAAGATCACATAATCCAATAAAAAATGGAGTACACACCTAAACAGAGAACTCTCAACAGAGGAATCTAAAATGGCTGAAAGACACTTAAGAAAGTGTATAACATCCTTAGTCATCAAAGAAATGCAAATCAAAACAACTCTGAGATTCCATCTTACACCTGTAAGAATGGCCAAAATTAAAAGCACTAATGACAACTTATGCTGGAGAGGTTGTGGGGAAAAGGGAACACTTCTGCATTGCTGGTGGGAATGCAATCTGGTACAACCCCTTTGGATGTTAGTGTGGCAACTTCTCAGAAACTTAGGAAACAACCTTCCTCAAGACCCAGTAATACCACTTTGGAGTATATATCCAAAGGATGCTCAATTGTGCCACAAGGAAATGTGCTCAACTATGTTCATAGCAGCTTTGTTTGTCATAGCCAGAACCTGGAAACAATCTAAATGCCCCTCAATGAACGAATGGATGAGGAAAATGTAGTACATTTACACAATGGAGTACTACACAGCAGAAAAAAAATAATGACATCTTGAATTTTTCAGCAAATTGGATGGAGCTAGAAAACATTAGTTTGAGTGAGGTAACCCAGACACAGAAAGACAATTATCACATGTACTCACTCATAGGTGGTTTTTAAACATAAAGCAAAGAAAGCCAGCCTACAAACCACAATCCCAGAGAACTTAGACAACAGTGCAAACACTAAGAGAGACTTACATAGATCTAATCTACATGGGAAGTAGAAAGTAGAAAAAGACAAGATCTCCTGAGTAAATTGAGAACATGGGGACCTTGGGGGAGGCTTGAAGGGGGGAGGGGAGTAGCAGGGAGGGGAGCAGAGAAAAATGTAGTGCTCAATAAATATCAATAAAAATTGTATAAAAAAAATTGGTCTGGACAGGCTCAACTCAGGTGTAATGCACTAACTGGGTGGTAACATTAACAAAGGTAATATTCTAAACCCCTCTCGTATGACAGTTGAGTTCCATAACAGTAGGAGAAGCATGCAATACAGTACCAGAAGTAACACACATAACATGATTAACTGTTGAAAAGTCTAAAGATAGTCCACCTGCTCCTGAACCAGAGCCACTTGTTGGTTTAAGGTCAATATATGTACAAATTAATATGTCCGTTAAGATTATTTGTGTCCAAAGCATTGCTGACTCTTTCAGCCAGCTGGCTGACAGTCTCAGCCATCTGCACAGTCTGGGAGAGAGCAACTCTGGCAGCAGTATCTGCGGTGGCAGAGATAGCAATAACGGCAACCACAGCTGCGGTGATTCCCAAATCTTTCCTCTGCTGATGCAGAACAACAGGGACATGCCCTTCGTCCTTAACTGGCATAGGCATGGCAGCAGGAGTTCTCACAAGGAGGGTGTTGTCTTCTGTGGTACAATTGCTGAAAGAACAATTAAGACTCCCCTCCTCATTAGATCCCGACCGACTCCATGTCACAAAAAGGAAGGGTGCCAATACACAAGGGGAAGAATGAATAGAAAAATTCTTCTCAGCTGTGTAAGGAATCTCACTGGTAGTTCCCTTAAACACAAGCCCCTCATTAAGGATGAGGGGAACAGCATTCATACAGGCACATGGTCCACAGAGATACATTCCTGTAAACACAGGGACTAACCCGCCTGGGTTGGTCCAAACTGGGACACATTCTTTATTATGGAAAAACATAATGCATCAATTAGGGTAAAGGTAACATTAATAGTAGCCTGCTCAATCCTTATATGAGGAGATGCCCCACCTGTGGTATAATTGGTGGTATACATAGACGGCCAAAATGGACTATATAGTTCCAGCGGCATCAACACGGGGATTTCTCACCAGACTCCATACCACTCTCCTATCTTGACTCCGCGCTGGCCATGTCATCATCAGCATCATCATGCTCATGGTCGTCCACAGGCCTGACGCATCTCTCCGGAAACCAGAAAGGAGCTTCTGCATTTGGAGGGAAAACACAAACAGCCTTCCTGACCTTGGCCAGGACTAGAGCAGGGTCCATCCATCTTCCTGTTGCCAAATTTTTCCAGTGAACTTTCCCAGCCACAAAGAGCCAGCAGCCCCAGTGCCTACACATAGCTGACTGACCTTGGCCATCCACAGTCAAAAAATTCAATATAGAATATTTTAGTGTTTGGTCCTGTAATTTCCCCCTCTTTTATTTTTTCAATATACTGTTTAAATGTAGCTTTCGCTTGCTCCACAATGGCTTGACATCGTGGTTTATAGGCAATACTGGTGGTATGGTGAATAGAGAAGGACGTACAGAATTGTTGAAAATCCCTGCTAAGATAAGTAGGACAGTTATCTGTTTTTAATCTCTTTGGTATTCCCAAATAAGCAAATGCTTGAAGACAGTGACTTGTCACATCCTTAAGTTTCTCCTCTCAATGCAGGGTGGCAAACATGACCCCCGAATAGGTATTAACTGATACATGCATGAATTTAAGTTGACCAAAAGAGTGAACATGAGTAACATATAAGGATTTTTCACATTACCACAATACATGTTGTAAACATAGCAAAAGATGCTGCACAGTAGACACGAGAGCTACATAAGGGGAAGTTTCTAAAGGCTTTGAAACATAAATGTTAAATGACTCATCTTTAAACAATTGAAGGGCTAAAATTAATGCTTGATTTCAGCCACTTGAGCAGAAGCAGATTCTACTGGCTGCCTCTCCATAACTCCCTGGGAGATCATGTCACTAAGATCCACAAAGCATCTCAGCAGTTTGGATAGCACACTATGAAATAATCTTCATCTGTCATCCTTTCCATTTTCACCCCACTTTACCATAGTCAACATGGATGCAGAATTCTTTAGATGTATTTGCCTCCTCATAATCTTCACTCATTCTCCATCTTGTAACAGGATTCTATTCTCAGGACCAAGCTACCTGTATCCTCCACTAAGCAATTCGAGTATCTCCCTAAGTTGTCATCAGTCACTTTCTATCAGCACTGTGGTATCTTAATTGTTATAAACATTCCCTCCTTAACAACCAGATCCACCATGGTCTCTATGCCCAAATGTGACCAAGTAGATTCACACTGAGCTCTGACAGGACTTTCCATTTGAGATCTTTATTCCACACTTTATCTGCTTGTTGGCCCTCTGGCATGTTTTCCTTCCCTTTGGTTCCAATCTACCTTTAATTTTAATTCCTTCCTGATTTGGCGCCCAAGAGCTATCTTAACTTTAGTTCTGATGTCTGCCATTTCTTAGTACTGGCTCTTTTACATCTGATGTTAACTTTAATGTTGATCTTTTGTATTGTTGTTTCTCTTTCATCCTGAAGAAAAGCCTTAATTTTCAGCATCCCTCCTGTTCTGTGTGTAGCATTCCCAAGGATTCGGCATCGTCTACTAGGTAAATATCCATCTCCATCACTCACTTTTTCTTTTTTACATTCATTGACAAACACTTTCGTCCTCCTTAATTTCCTGTGTAGACCTAGGTGGATCATTATGGGTAGCAGATCCATTTCTTTAACCTTCTCATTTTTGCTCTCTTGTCACATCCTTTCCTTCAGCTATCTAGGAATCTCTTCAGATCTGTATCTCTTCATTTTGCTACGGTCTTCCCTTCAGTGATTAACTTCTCCAACTTTCCACCCTAACATGTGTTTACTATACACTCTGTCTCCAGCCCAACTGCACCTCCCTCTCCCTATTTCGTTTCCAGCATTGATCTTTGTTTCCAATTCTGTATTCTTTTCAAATTTATCTCCTTAGCAGGTGACTCTCATTTTTAGCAAGTCCTTATAAAATTTGCTCAGGTTTTGTTTTCTTTGTTCCTTTTGGGTTTTGCCTTTCCTGTTTGATGAAGCTATAACAGATGATAGTCAAGTTCTCTGGTCCTGGAAGGGTCCCTCTGACCTCCTCTCTTGTCTCCCAGTGTCTGTCTCTTCTTTGGTTTGACTGGTGCATTACTACCACTGACTTTAATGTAGCTCTTAGCAGGTTCCCTGCAAGACCTCATTGCATCAACCAAATCGTTTAATGAAAATTGTGCCACAAAGGTTTCATTCACACCTTCCTCCTCAATCCATCCTTATGTGTCACATCCTCACTACTATTAAGTACTTTTCTCTTTTGACTAGTCTGCTCCAGTCTGTGATCTAGTCTACCATTTAACTAGTCTGCTCCAGTCTGTGATCCAGTCTACCATTTAACTAGTCTGCTCCAGTCTGTGATCTAGTCTACCATTTAACTAGTCTGCTCCAGTCTGTGATCTAGTCTACCATTTAACTAGTCTGCTCCAGTCTGTGATTTAGTCTACCATTAATTTTGCCTCTCTTTAATTTATCCCCAGGCTCCTAACCCTGCAACTTCACATAGCACTCTGTTAAAATTTATACTAAAGGATCTGTGGCATTGAATTGTAGTGTTACTCTTTGTCAGCTTTGGAAACGGAACTCATGTGTCACTCATTTTTTGTGTATACCATATTCCCTTATACCTTTACTTAAATGTTAGTGGGATGGAAGGACGGAAGGATGGATGTTTAGAGACTGAAAAAGTACCTCTCATCTCCCATGTTATCATAAATGTTTTCATTTGCATCTCCTTTCTTCTCTTGCTCAAATCCCCAAATAGCTTTTTAATGCTACAATTTTTAGTATTTGTGAACATCCCTGATTAGATCATAGATACCTTTCCTCCATTCATGTTGGACAAATTCTCTCCTTTAAACTGTTCTGACTTTTTGGATAATGATTGTCTAATTGAATAAAGGAGGTGGCCAAGAACAAGGTCTGCATCTCATGATAAATATCTCACCTGTGTCATATGGGGTGATGATATGATTAGGTTTTAATACACCAGTGGGAGAAAACTCAGAGGCAAATGAGATAATAGTTTCAAGGTCTCTTTTGCTTTAGAAGTCATCTTCCTTAGTGATAGAGGGTTAGAATCTCACTGAAGGATGTCAAATAAGGGTTCAATTTGTCCAGTTTTGTTCTTTTTTAGGGGCTATTACTAATCCATAAGCCTGTAACCAACCCTGTAGATTGGCAAAGGCTTTAAAATGTAACTGCTTCTCATTGTAGTATTTGTATTTTTAAAAGCCTACTATTTAACTACAGGCATAGCTTAATCCGCGTCCCCAAAAATTTGTTTTCCTTTGTTTTTGTTGGGCAATGCCTTCCAAGCCTGTATGCCGGAGGCAGCAATCTGCCCATACACTATCTGCACAGCAAGACCTGTCAACCTAGATACATTGCTCTTGACATTCCCCATGCCCCAGGGGGATAATTTCCACCAGACAGAACGGCTCTGCAAAGCTGTCGCGAGTCACTAGGTCCTTTCATTGTTTCAATTTCTTAAATGTCAGGGCTGTATGCTGGTGAACAACCTGCCCAGGATTATTTGGGTCAGGCATCTCAATGACAGGATAAGCTTGAACCTTGACTGCCACGGCCTGGTGCTGAAAAAGCACTCCCTTTCCAGGGACATCGTCGCCAATAGCCCTGTAGATCCCTTTAGGATCACTTTCATACGCTGGCGGGGCAGGGGGTATGACTTTCCTCCAAACAGATTTTATGGAGGGTTTATAGCAGTCCTGGCACAGGCATAGCCAGCGCTGAAGATCTTTGATCACTCTTTCGAGCTGTTCTTTCTCAGAACCCTCACTCTCAGAACTTTCACTTTTTGAGCTGTCATCACTAGGAATCTGACTAACAGTAACCTCCTTTTGCAGATCCTTGTCCTCTATGGTTCCTTATAAGTGGGAAGTGCAGGAGGCAATACCCGCTTACAACCCAGCTCTTCTGACTCGGGGCCTGACTCCTGAGCATCTCTTCCGTGAACTTGGTAGCGACTCAGTTTGTGTTACAGCTCCTGGATCTCTTTCTCTAACTGTTCTTCTTCCAATTCCTCAGAATCTGTGCTAGTTGAATTCTTTTCACTAGAAGTCTGACTGGCCGTGACCTCTTTCATATCCTTATCCTCAGTGCCCACCGAAGATCTAGTTTCCTCTTCTTGTATTTCTGTGAAAGCCTTGCTAACCTCTCTTAGATGCTTTTGTATTTTTACTTTCTTTGTTAGCAATGAGTCCTTCACCAGTCTCCACAAAGAGAACATCCCCATAGGCAAATGCTCTGGCCTCTGTTTCTACAACTCTCCTTGTAAATACTTGGCTTGTTCACAGTCTGGAACATTTAAACCCGTTCCTGTAATAAACCAGGGGCTAACTTGAGCTATTGTTTTTTGGTTTGTCTTTCTTCTTCTTCTTCTTCTTCTTCTTCTTCTTCTTCTTCTTCTTCTTCTTCTTCTTCTTCTTCTTCTTCTTCTTTTTGCTTTTTCTTATTTTTTTATTTTCATTTATTTATTTTACAAAATCTTCAGCTGTCTTCCTTTTTACTTCCATGCCTTGTTGCTTTAAGAGTTTCAATTACTTTTTGAGGCCTTCAATTTACCCTCCCACCTCTTCTTTATACGTCCTAATCTTTTCCAGGGTGTCCCTCAGAGTATCTCTGGGATTGGGGGAAAAAAAAAACACACACACACACACATTACCTTCCCCAATATGCTCCTTGATTTAGCTGGCAGACAGAGCGACCACATTCACGAATCCCCACTTTCCAGATCTCGGTGGAACTTCCACTTACCATGAGAGCACAGTCTGGATACTGAGACTGGTGGGGATTGAGACACTGAGGCTTCATTTCAGGTGGAAGAACAGCAACCTTTATTTTGCCCAGAGCTAAAGCTTTTTATACCTTTATGCAGCTGACAGGAGACCTGCTGAGCAGCCAGAGGTCAAGATCAGGGCATCCTGTACTGGGAATGCTTCTGTGGAAAACCACCAGCCAGAAAGAACACAAACATCCTTGCCAATTACAGAGTACAAAGAAGTTCCTCTGTCTGTCATGGGAAGTGAAGGCAGCCAGATCACAACACCCAGTGTTGATGGAAACTTCGACTATAAATATCACTTTTATTGCAACTGTAAGAGCCAAACTGAAGCCATTGTGAATAAGATGTCCATCTTGAAAAGTAGGGTGAAGCCAAGATAAAGTTCCCAAGACCTCCCAAGACCTCCCCGGGTAACTGACACCACTGACATCCTAGTTGGCAGGTTGAGACCTGTATGGTGGGCAAGTCCCCCTGACACAGCTGGGTAAACCAGGCTAGACCAGTGCACCACAGGAAATCTTCCTAGGAAAGTTCCCTATCCCTGAACCTTGATGGGAACAATGTAACTGTGACTTTGTGCAGATGTTTGCAGAATTTTTGCCTAAAATCTTGCTGACAGGAACATTTAAGAATGCAGTCAGCTCCAAGTCTGTACTATTGCCCTGGGTGGTTGATTTTTGATGACAAATTCATTGAAGATCTTGCTTTGTATGGACTCTTGAGCCTGCTTGGGCTGTTTCAGACTTTCAGACCTACAACATGACTTAGAAGCCATGGTGTGGTTAAAACTAGAAACCATTTGCCCAGCTCTGGAACTCTAAGTTTTGGGAAAGGAATTGCCTGTTTTCTTTGTGGTTTGGGTTAACTAGAGACAAACTCAGGGAGAGTTGGCATTCTAACCTGCCCAGCTGTGTCCTCTACACCAGGGTCCAGAGCTGTTTGGATCAGCTGATGAGCGCCATCTGCAGGCAGAATACTGAAAACTGGAGGACTCCTGCTCACTGTTCTGCTCTATTAAAGATCAGGAAAACAAAACAAAACACAAAACAGTAAATGCTGATTCGGGAGGGTGGTGGCTCCTTTGTCTAGGTGGCCGGCCTGCACCAAGCGGGCCCGGCCCTTTGTTCGCGGGACGCCCAGGCAGCGGGGAGATCGGATCCGGGTGCCAGGTGGGCCATCGCTGGGGTGAGTGAGTTTCTGGCCGCGGCACTGGGCAGATCAAGCTCAGCAGGACGGACCTTGCTTCCACACTGAAAAGATACACCCAGAGGCTCAGTCACAGCAAAAACTGGACCAAGACACCAGGCCTCTCTTGGCTTCATTTGAAAGAGGAGATGGGAAGGCGCCAATGCAAGAATTCCTCCAACAACCTGAAAGGCAACATGACATCACCAGAACCCAGGGATCCCGAAATAAGAAGAATTGTACACCCTACTCCAGAAGAAGTAGAAGAAATCGACCCAAAAGTGAATTTTTTGAAAATAATAGAAGACCTTAAACAGGAGGTGAAAAACTGCCATAAACAATTAGAGATTACAAACAAAAAGGTAGAGGAAATGAATAAATCGCTCAAAGATACCCAAGAAAACCAAGAGAAACAAGAAAATGCAATCAAACAGGTAAGGGAAATGGTTCAAGACCTGAAGAATGAAATGGAGGTAATGAAGAAAACACAAACCGAGGGAAGGTTGGAGATGGAAAATCTGGGTAAACGAACAGGAACTACAGAGACAAGTACTACCAACAGATTACAAGAGTTAGAAGAAAGAATGTCAGACACTGAAGATACCATAGAGAAAATTAACACACTGATCAAAGAAAACAGCAAAACCAACAAATTCTCATCACAAAACATTCAGGAAATATGGGACACAATAAAAAGACCAAACCTAAGAATAATTGGGATACAAGAAGGAGAAGAAATACAGCTCAATGGTTCAGAAAATATATTTAATAAAATTATAGAAGAAAACTTTCCCAGCCTAAAGAAAGATATTCCTTTGAAGGTTCAAGAAGCATACAGAACACCGAATAGACTGGACCAGAAAAAAACATCTCCTCGCCACATAATAATCAGAACACAAAACATCCAGAATAAAGAAAGAATATTAAGAGCTGCAAAGGAAAAAGGTCAAGTTACTTATAAAGGTAAACCTATCAGACTTACTCCTGACTACTCTATGGAAACCATGAAAGCCAGAAGGTCCTGGATAGATGTACTGCAGAAGCTAAGAGAACATGGATGCAAGCCCAGACTACTATACCCAGCCAAGCTTTCGTTCACTATAAATGGAGAAAACAAAATTTTCCAGGATAAAAACAAATTTAAACAATACGTAGCCACAAATCCAGCCTTACAGAAAGTAATAGAAGGAAAATCACAAACCAAGGAGACCAACAATGACCACAATAACTCAAACCTCTAGACACCCTTTACCAGCGCAACTAAAAGAAAGCAAACACACAAACCCTATGACTAAAAAAGTGACCAGAGTTAGCAACCACTGGTCATTAATATCCCTTAATGTCAATGGACTCAACTCACCTATAAAAAGACACAGGCTAAGAGATTGGATACGCAAACAGGATCCAACATTCTGCTGTTTACAAGAAACACACCTCAACCACAAAGATAGGCACCTACTTAGAGTAAAAGGATGGGAAAAGGTTTATCAAGCAAATGGACCTAAGAAACAAGCTGGTGTGGCCATACTAATTTCTAACAAAGTTGACTTCAAACTTAAATCAATCAGAAGAGATGGAGAGGGATATTTTATACTCATAACAGGAACAATTGATCAGGATGAGGTCTCAATCCTGAATATCTATGCCCCTAATATAAAAGCACCCACATATGTAAAAGAAACATTACTAAAACTCAAAGACGCCATCAAACCGCACACACTAATAGTGGGAGATCTCAACACGCCTCTTTCACCAATGGACAGGTCAATCAGACAGAAACCTAACAGAGAAATAAGAGAATTAATGGAGGTATTGAATCAAATGGACTTAACAGACATCTATAGAACATTCCACCCAAATAGGAAAGAATATACCTTCTTCTCTGCAGCTCATGGAACCTTCTCGAAAATTGACCACATCCTCGGTAACAAAGCAAACTTCCACAGTTACAAAAAAATATCCATAACCACCTGTGTCTTATCAGATCACCACGGACTAAAGTTAGAATTCAACAACAATGCTACCCCCAGAAAGCCTGCAAACTCATGGAAACTGAATAGTCAACTATTGACCCACACCTGGATTAAAGAAGAAATAAAGAAAGAAATTAAAGTCTTCCTTGAATTCAATGAAAATAAAGAATCAACATACTCAAACTTATGGGACACTTTGAAAGCAGTCCTAAGGGGAAAGTTCATAGCCCTTAGTGCCCACTTAAAGAAAACAGAGAAAGCATACATTGGAGACTTAACAGCCCACCTGAAAGCTCTAGAAAAAAAGAAGCAGACTCACCTAGGAGGAGTAGAAGACTGGAAATAGTCAAACTGAGGGGCTGAAATCAACAAAATAGAAACACAGAAAACAATCCAAAGAATCAATGAAACAAAAAGCTGGTTCCTGGAGAAAATCAACAAAATTGATAAACCCCTATCCAAACTAATCAAACGGCAGAGAGAGAATCTGCAAATTAATAAGATCAGAAATGAAAAGGGGGACATAACCACAGACATAGAGGAAATTCAGAGAATCATTAGATCTTACTACAAAAGCCTGTATGCCACAAAACTGGAAAATGTAAAAGAAATGGACACTTTTTTTAGATAAATACCATATACCAAAGTTAAATCAGGACCAGGTGAGCAATCTAAATAGACCTGTCAGTCGCGAAGAATTAGAAGCTGTTATCAAAAACCTCCCTACCAAAAAAAGCCCAGGACCAGACGGTTTCAATGCGGAATTCTACCAGAATTTCCAAGAAGACCTAATACCTATACTCCTTAAGGTATTTCACAATATAGAAACAGAAGAGTCATTGCCAAATTCCTTTATGAAGCTACCATCACTCTGATACCAAAACCACACAAAGACTCAACCAAGAAAGAGAATTACAGGCCAATCTCACTCATGAACATCGACGCAAAAATCCTCAACAAAATACTGGCGAACCGTATCCAAGAATACATTAGAAACATTATCCATTATGATCAAGTAGGCTTCATACCAGAGATGCAAGGCTGGTTCAACATATGAAAATCTATCAATGTAATCCATCATATAAATAAACTGAAAGAAAAAAACCATATGATCATTTCATTAGATGCTGAAAAAGCTTTTGACAAAATTCAACATCCCTTTATGATAAAAGTCTTGGAGAGATTAGGGGATACAAGGGTCATACTTAAATATAATAAAAGCTATTTACAGCAAACCGACAGCTAACATCAAATTAAACGGAGAGAAACTCAAAGCCATCCCACTTAAATCAGGAACACGACAAGGCTGTCCACTCTCTCCATACCTCTTCAATATAGTGCTTGAAGTTTTAGCAATAGCAATAAGACAACATAAGGGGATCAAGGGGATTCAATTGGAAAGGAAGAAGTTAAACTTTCGTTATTTGCAGATGATATGATAGTCTACATAAGCGAACCCCAAAAAACTCCACCAAAGAACTCCTACAGCTGATAAACACCTTTAGTAATGTGGCCGGATACAAGATCAACTCCAAAAAATCAGTCGCACCTCCTATACACAAAGGATATGGAAGCAGAGAGGGAAATCAGAGAAGCATCACCTTTCCACGATAGCCACAAACAGCATAAAATATCTCGGGGTAACTCTAACCAAAGAAGTGAAGGATCTATTTGACAAGAACTTTAAGGCATTGAAGAAAGAAATTGAAGAGGATACCAGAAAATGGAAGGATCTCCTTGCTCTTGGATTGGGAGGATCAACATAGTAAAAATGGCAATCCTACCAAAGGCAATTTATAGATTCAATGCAATCCCCATCAAGATCCCATTAAAATTCTTCACTGATCTTGAAAGGACAATAATCAACTTTATATGGAATAACAAAAAACCCAGGATAGCCAAAACAATCTTGTACAATAAAGGTACTTCTGGAGGCATTACCATCCCTGACTTTAAACTCTACTATAGAGCTACAGTAATGAAAACAGTGTGGTATTGGCATAAAAATAGAGAAGTCGACCAATGGAATCGTGTAGAAGACCCGGATCTTAACCCACAAACCTATGAACACCTCATTTTCGATAAAGGTGCTAAAAGTATACAATGGAAGAAAGAAAGCATCTTCAACAAATGGTGCTGGCACAACTGGATGTCAACCTGTAGAAGAAAGAAAATTGACCCATATCTATCACCATGCACAAAACTCAAGTCCAAATGGATCAAAGACCTCAATATCAATCTGAACACACTGAACCTGATAGAAGAGAAAGTGGGAAGTACCCTACAACAGATGGGCACAGGCGATCGCTTCCTAGGTATAACCCCAGCAGCACAGTCATTAAGGGCAACATTGAATAAATGGGACCTACTGAAACTGAGAAGCTTCTGTAAAGCAAAAGACACTGTCACTAAGACAAAAAGGGAACCCACTGACTGGGAGAAGATCTTCACCAACCCCGCAACAGACAAAGGTCTGATCTCCAAAATATATAAAGAACTCAAGAAACTAGACTTTGAAATGCTAATTAACCCATTAAAAAATGGGGCACTGATCTGAAGAGAGAATTCTCAACAGAAGAAGTTCAAATGGCCAAAAGGCACTTAAGGTCATGCTCAGCCCTCCTTAGCGATCAGGGGAAATGCAAATCAAAACAACATTGAGATATCACCTTACACCTGTCAGAATGGCTAAAATCAAAACACTAATGATAGCCTTTGCTGGAGAGGCTGTGGAGAAAGGGTACCCTCATCCATTGCTGGTGGGAATGCAAACTTGGTAACCACTTTGGAAAGCAGTGTGGCGGTTTCTCAGGAAATTTGGGATCAACCTACCCATGGACCCAGCAATGCCACTCTTGGGAATATACCCACGAGATGCCCGATCATATGACAAGGATATTTGTTCAACTATGTTCATCGCAGCATTATTTGTAATAGCCGGAACCTGAAAACAACCTAGATGCCCTTCAATGGAAGAATGGATGAAGAAAGTATGGAATATATATACATTAGAATACTACTCAGCGGTAAAAACAATGACTTCGCGAATTTTGCATGCAAATGGATGGAAATAGAAAACACTATCCTGAGTGAGGTAACCCAGACCCAAAAGGATGAACATGGGATGTACTCCCTCATAATTGGTTTCTAGAGATAAATAAAGGTCAGTGAGTCTATAATTTGATATCCTAAAGAAACTAAATAAGAAGGTGAACCGAAAGAAAAACATATAGCTATCCTCCTGGTTATGGGAAGTAGACCAGATTGCCGGGCAAAATTTGGGATCTTGGGGGTGTGGTGGGAGGGGGGTGAGGGGAGAAGGGGAGAGAAATGTGAGAAGGGGGAGGATGGGGGGAACCTGGGGAAACGGGATGTTTGGGATAAAGGAAGGTTGGTTAGGGGAGCAGAGAAGCACACATCTTAATTAAGGGAGCCATCTTAGAATAGAAAAATAAAATAAAAAAACAGTTTCCAATAGAGAGAGCTTAAAGCTGCCTAACAGGTACTCAAACAGGTAAAATATAAATCAACAGGTAAAGTATACAATAATCAACAAATACAGTATATTAATTATAATGCAGCTATGGCAAGTGTGCATATTAAATATAAAACTTATTCTACAACATTTTTATGAAAAAAATGCTGTTTATGGCAAAATCTTCTCAAGTTTTGCCAATTAAGATATAAACTCTTAATTTAAACCAGTAGCCTGTCTGGTACAAAAGGGCAGGATAAAAGCTAAAAAATGGCTTGATCCCCAGATGATTATTGCTAGCAATTCACACAACTGTATTTTGCTAATGTTATAGCAAAAAAATCCCTTAAAGGATTTTATGCTAAATTTTACAAATGGCTCTTCCAATGGAGGAACTGCATATATGGCTAATAATAAAAAAAATATTATGGAGCATAATAAGGCTCCTTGTAAGCAGCTTATGAAACTTGCAAGTAGATCCAGATGCAAACGGATCTGACATGATAACACCAAGCTGACTTTTGCTAGGGCAAGGTGGAAAAGCCCTTGCAATGCATTATGAAAAAACCCGACCTATATATATTTGGGGTCGAGGATATGTTTATGCTTTTTTCACAGAAAGAAAATAAAAGCTGGGCCTGATGTCGAGGCTGCGCTGCGGACACAGAGGAGTTCCTGAGGCGATTGCAGAGAGTCCTTAGTCTGGCTTTTCCTGCCCCCAAGGAGAGGAGAGTCCCTGATAACAGAACCTGCTGCTCCACTCTACAGGGTGTCAATCCTGCCTCCTGAGCCCAGGAGTCCCGGCTGAGATAATGCCAGGATGTGCTTCAGATAGCTGAATCCAGCTCACCTCACCCAGGAATCCCACCGGCCCTGAAGCACAAGTGCTAAACTGCTTCTGCAGCTTGAACTCTGGTCTGCTTTGGAGCTGAGATGCAGACTGGACATCAGACTGTTTTAATCTTTGGGACACAGAACTCATTTTAATTAAAATACTAACCTCTTCACTTAAGAAGGGAAAGATTGGGGTTCCTGTGACTGTTGCTCAGAGTCTGGAAATGGTATTTGACAACAATGTATGTCATTGTACTCTTACTGAAATTGATCTAATGATATTTGTAACTGCTCATAGATGTTGGGAAAGGTTTGACACATGCTGTAAAGTGTTTGGGTTTAATGCATATGTTAAGAATTTTAGATTTTGATCCCTTTTTTCACCTCCCTAATTGATGACAGGCAAGCACACGTTAACTTTTTGTGGAGTAGGCATTTAGGAAGGAGGACACCACCATGGGCCAGACTAAAAGGGTGAATACTGGGTTTGGAAGGTGCCCTTTCTTCTTGTCTGGAGATGGAGTTATTGGTGCCAAAATTATATCATATCTTTTGTTTAAGGAGCACCTCACAGATTTTTCATTAATGATAGATACAGGGGCCCAATGACGGGAGTTAGTGTGGATCCTCACCTAAATTTCAAACCATACAGAGGCCGTACAGGCCGGCTCAACATGGCATGGTTTTTGGGTACGAGGGCGCTCCATAGCCTAAGACAGGGTACCCTGTGATCTGCTTACTTTAATCCTACTAGATACCTTTTATTTGAGAAGCTCCAAGAAACTAATGCTACTCATAAGGCACCCCTCTGTTCCCAGGAGAGGTTAATTACTCACCAGTCGAGAGGAGGGTCTCTCCTTGTCCCAGTCCCCTCTCCTTTAGATCTGACACCATGGTTGACTCTGTCTTGGTGCCCTCCACCTATAACTACTTGCCTTTATATAAGAAAGGAGGAATATGTTGGGAGCCGTTTCCCCCCCCTAAAGATTGTTACAGAAACCATCACCTTGGGGAGCCTGCAGGGAACCCCAAACCCATAATTATGTTAAGAATAATCCTATTGGCAAAACCTGCCCCACACCCAATTAGCTATTCGCTAATTGCTA
Source organism: Microtus obscurus (assembly GCA_963919715.1). NCBI lineage: Eukaryota > Metazoa > Chordata > Mammalia > Rodentia > Cricetidae > Microtus > Microtus obscurus. The sequence continues at coordinate 1,878 of CAWTZC010001664.1, read as the reverse complement.
ACGAACCTAATCTGATAGCGGAACTGCCTTAAATTCCAGCTATCCAGGGAACTAGGTGTGGCAACTCCTGACTTCTTGGCCTACCTGACCGGATGTAGGTTACGTGACTGGGACCACGCGGCCAGATTCCATGCTCCTGTGCCCTACTCCCCAAGCCCTCATTCAGGGGGTATATAAGTCGTTACCCTGTCCCTAATAAACGGAGGCTTTGACAAAAAAAAAAAAAGGAAAAAAAAAAAAAAGGTTAACAACTGAACTATCACTTATACCAGTTAGGGGAGAGACAATCAGTTTTCTATGATGAGTGACACTGAGCATGTCAACTAATTTTGGGCAAGCCTCATGTTCAGGAGTAATTGACCAACAACATATAGTTGGACTCCACAGGATTTTGTGCTGAGCTTTATTTGGTTACAAGTTGGGCTTTTTGTTTGTTTTCAATCTTTTTTTCTTTCTTTTCTTGGTATGACTTTCTTGTTTCTAAGTTTTGGAAGATTTTATTGTTGTACAGGATTTTTGCTTCTTGTTAAAGAAAGAACTTAAAGTTGGGTGGGTAGGGATGGGGAAAAGATCTGAAGGGACTTGAGGGAGAGGAAGAATATGATCAAAGTGTATTTGAATTTGAAAATTGTTTTAAATAATGGAAAACATAATAAATTAATTTAAAAATAAAAAAAAAAAAGAAAATAATCTTTGAAAATTATGGGAAAATAAATTAATGAAATTTAGACATAAATTATATAAAGACTATATAAAATATCTTAACTTTCATTGACTGTGGATATATACGAGTAACCCATAATACCAGTACTCATTAGAAGGGAGTAATGACATCATGAGTTGGAGACTAGCGCAAGGCTCAAAACAGAGGATAGAAGGAAGAAAAAAAATCTAGTTATCGCGTTACAGTAAGTCAATTAATGTTTTCTCCTATTTTTTATAAAGGAATTTAAAATAAGAAATTTAATTTTGCTGGACTTGTCACTGCAGGCCCTATGTGTAGGTGCCAGGAGGCTGGAGCTAGAAGGAACACAAGGCTAGCCCAGGCAACTTAGGAAAGATTTTTGTTTCAATGATAAAATGTAAAAACAGAGCTGAGAATAACACATATCATAGACTGATAGCATTTCATGCACAAGGCCTGGGCTCTATTAGCACACTACACACACACACACACACACACACACACACACACACACAATTTGATTGCTACCCTATTATGTTTTGACGACATTCAAGACTGTTTCTGAAAATTGATGTTGAACTCTCCTGTGCTACCTTCCCCTCTCACAGCAATGTCCTCTTTCTCTTGACATTTTCCCAGCACATTGTGGGGAAATTTGCTGTTTACTCCACTAGGTCAGAAGACTGCTCATAAATGTTCCATTATATCCTGTCTTTTTCAATGAAAACACAATTTCGGCAGGCTTTCTATAGTGGCATACCATCTCATTAAAAAATAAGCAATCCAAGCATTGCAATGAAGAATAACTTTTTAAGGAATCTATGAGGTAAATATCTATGTCTCTGTGACATAATCCAGCCCTTTGTGCTGAGAGGGATATTTGTGCTAGGAATGTGTTAGGCATGAGGGTACTGACACTAAGCACAGATACATAGTCTAAAATGTGATTTTCTAATTAGATCCTTCCTTATTTTTAAACAAACCTTAGGTGTATTGAATAGAAATTAGGTAGGCATCTTGTTTATAATTCCTACTAAGAACTAGTGCTTGTATTTGTATTGTCCATTTGGATTAATTTTACTATATGATAGTTTTATAAATTGTACTTTTCTTAGCCCATGACCACCTTTTTTCTTTCTGAATAAATTAGGCACAAAAATATACTCCACACACACAAAAAAAAAAAAAAAAAA